>CABHPH010147996.1:4074-14363 GCA_902168325.1 Peromyscus nudipes | reverse complement strand
CTGAGACAGACACTTATGGGTTCAGACAGACGCCCTTCCTCTGGAGCCCAACACTCAGTCAGCCAGCGTGGAGAACCCGAGGCAAGCATCATTGAGGTGCTGGTGTTTAACTGGGCATTGAAGGTTCTGTTCTCTAGTTTGGGGTGGGATAAGCCAGGTTTGGTGTGTTTCCCACTAAATATGGTGGGTTGGGGAAAACAGTATTGTGGGAGGCACAGGATAGATTTGAATGCCTCCCCTGTTTTACTTTCTAAAAAGGCAGAGCTTAGCTGGTGTTAATGAGGTCCCCTCAACTATGGGGGCTTGCTCATGTAGGACATTGAAAGCATGCTGTGGAGTTTGGACAAGATTGGTAGGGAGAATGTTTGATTCTTGGGAATGCTTGGGAAAATGCACAGAGAAATCTTCTTTGTGTGTGTGTGTAGGGGGGAGGGGTTCGAGACTGGGTTTCTCTGCGTAGTTGTGGTACCTATCCTGGATCTTGCTCTGTAGACCAGGCTGGCCTGCAACTCACAGAGATCTGTCTAGCTCTGCCTCCTGAGTGCTGGGATTAAAGGCGTGCGCCACCACCGCGCAGCCAGAGAAATCTTCTTAATGGCATTAAAGGACTTGACTTGGTGTTGAGTTTGGAGGTTCAGATCTGTTACACCAGCTGCTCAGGAGGTTTGCAAATTCAAGGCCTCTTTTTTGCCAGAGTGAGTTCAACATTAGCCTGTATAGCTTAACCAGACCTTGTCTCAAAATGTAAAGTAAAACAAGAGCTGAGCGTGTGGCTCAGTGGTAGAAGCTGTACACAGCATGCTCGAGGCCCCAGAGTTAATTCTCAGTGCCACGAAAGAGCCAATGATTTCACATGGCAGCATTACTGTGAAAGTCAGACAAAATGAATTCAGGGCTGTCTTAGTTGGGATTTCTATTGCTGTGAAGAGACACCATGACCATGGCAACTCTTATAAAGGAAAACATTTAATTGGGGCTGGCTTACAGTTCAGAGGTGTAGTCCACTGTCTTCATGGTGGGATATGGTGGCATGCGGGCAGGCATGGTGCTGGAGAAAGAGCTGAAGGTTCTACATCTGGATCAGCACACAGCAGGAAAAGAGAGAGTGACACTGGGCCTGACTTGAGCATCTGAAACATCAAAGTGCACCCCCAGTGACACACCCACTCCAACAAGGCCACACCTCCTAATAATGCCGCTCCCTATGGTCCTATGGGGACCATTTTTATTCAAACCCCCTCAAGGATGTACAGTAATATCTTAGTAAATTCCATGTCCTCTTCTTATTTCTTACTCATTCTTTTTCTTCCTCTTCTTGCTCTTCCTCCTTGTCATCATCATTTGAAACCATGCTCCATTGCAGCTTCTCTTTTACATTCTCTGGCCTAGTCTCCACATTCAAGTGGCCCCTGTGAGCTTTCAGCCAGACAGACACGAGGTGACAGAGTAAGACCACCTGGGAGAGACACTCTAAGGGACACTCAGGGCCATCTGGAGGTGAGAAGACCATTTCTGCTCCCTGGATCTCATTTGTCTCATTTGCAAAGCCCAGAGAAAGCAGCTGAAGGCTGTAACTCCACGTGTTCAATCAGCCTCCACCAGGCAGTTTGGGAAGGAAAACACTTAGGTGCAACTGCAAGCCCAGGGTTCATTGCTCCCAGCTGGGCTTCCAGACAGGGTCATGTTATCAATACACACTGCAGAAAGCTGGGGGGGTGTGGTGGTATTGTGTTCCCCAAAATATTGTGTATGCTAATAAACTTATCTGGGGTCAGAGAACAGGACAGCCACAATATTAAACATAGAGGTTAGGCAGTGGTAGCATACGCCTTTAATCCTAGCATTCCAGAGACAGAAATCCCTCTGGATCTCTGTGAGTTCAAGGCCACATTGGAAACGGCCAGGCACGGTGATACACACCTTTAATCCCAGAAAGCCACACCTTTAATCCCAGGGAGTGGTGGTAGAAAGCAGAAAGGTATATAAAGCATGAGGACCAGAAACTAGAGGCATTTTTCCCTGGAGAGGCATTTGGCCTGGAGAAACATTTGGCCTGGTTGAGCTTTCAGGCTTCTAGCAGCAGTTCAGCTGAGACCCATTCTGGATGAGGGCTCGGGGCATCCAGTCTGAGGAAACAAGACCAGCTGAGGATCCAGCGAGGTGAGATAGCTGTGGCTTATTCTGTCTCTCTGACCTTCCAATGTTCACCCCAATACCTGGCCCAGGTTTGATTTTATTAATAAGACCTTCTAAGATTCATGCTACAGGGGGGTCTAATATTAATAGCTAATAGATCCAGCATCACACATCGGCACTGCATATCAAACACAGTGTAACTGGTTTTGAAGCTGATAACAAATAATATTTCCAAGCTTGATTATGTTCCCTTTGTTCCAGGGCAGTAGGGGGAAAATGAGCAAAACATCCCTCATCATGTTAGATTGGGAGTTGTTATCAATGGTCCAATCAGCCAGGAAGTCAAGAGCTAGAGAAAAGATTATGTTTAAAGGACCATCAACACACCAGTGGTGTGCTATACACCAAGTTAGTCCTTCAACAATCTCAAGAGTAGGGCTAGTTATTCCCATTGTACACATAAGAAAACAGTGCCCAGAGATTAAATAAGGATGGTGCCGAATGGAAATGCTTTAGCTGGGACCCAAGTACAAATGCTTTCTAAGTACAGCCGCATGGAAGCAAGTATTAACACTGCCAAATCATCTCTCTCTCTCTCTCTCTCTCTCTCTCTCTCTCTCTCTCTCTCTCTCTCTCACACACACACACACACACACACACACATACACACACACACTAAGAGAGGGGGGGAGTGCTCCATAGGTAATATAACAGTGACAAGGCAGCCCAACACTGCATCTGCTTAAGGCTTATCTTCAGTAGGAAGGACGTAGTCACCACGATCAAAAGCTGCCTAGAGAAAACCAGCAAAGCTCCAAATAACAGTTTGAGACCCAGAGCGAGCAAGATACTAGTTATTGAACTAAATGAGCAAAGAACAGAATGGCCAAGATGCCAAGTGCAGTGAAGGAAAACACAGCAAGGAAGAGGTTGGGAGTCTTGGGGACATCTTGCTTCTTTTTTCAAGTAATGAATGGTGCCTGTACCAAGCGAATTCCTCTCTTCCAGACTGCAAGTTTCATGGTGCAAAGGTTGTGTCTATTCTGTCACCATGCATGTTTAGTGTCTGTAGTGGGCTACAATGGAGTAGGTTTTCAGTCAGCATTTGTCTAATGAACATGAACGCACAGACACAGGGGCGTCAGCATACACACTGTGCATGGGGCAGAGTCGCACAGAATCAGCGTCAGGGTAGTAAGATCTCAGGCCCGAATCATGAACCTCTCATTTCAAACTATGAAGGCTGAAGACAGAAGGCTTCTAAGAAAGGCGAGGTAATCATCTAACAGATTTCAGAAGGAACAGGAAGCAAGAGCCCACAGTGCCCAGGCCAAGCTGCAGGAGTTGGAAACGTCCTTCTCTGCAGGGAGGACTTAGCTTGCAGCTTTGGGGAGGGCGTAATGAATCAGCCTAGTTAGTCCCATCCTTTCGGTCACTACCAGACAAGGCATTGGCTCCGCTCTCATTCAGTGCTCAGGCTACTCCATCCAGTACAGGTTGCATTGTGTGCCATGTGCTTCTCAGATGTCCTGTGCTGAATACAGAATCAGGAAATGCTTTAGAGCAATGTGAATCTGCATCTTTCTGGATGACCAAGTTACCCATGTGCAAAGAGCTTTCTGGGTCCACTGGGTTCAGTGTGTAGTTTACTTTAGTTCATGTCTGGCTTTAGAAAATGGCCAGTTCCTGGGTAAATAGATTGCTTCTGTACTGATCCATCATATGTTAGTTCAAAATTAAAACTGACTGCATTTGGTTAACTTAGATGGATAAAATATCAACTACCTACTGTCATTTTTTTTCCATTTGCAGAATGAGGCCATAGCAGCATGGGACAGTACCCGGACCAGTTAAATTAAAACTACAATGCTTTATTGGGTTGCAAAGAACAGAGACATGAGCTGAATAATTTTAGCATCAGCAAGTCAGTGAAAGAACTCAGAGGCAAGCAAAGGAGCAACAAAATCATCTTGGCTCTCCACGGGATTCATAGGGCTGAGGGGCCACACAGAAAGACACAGCAGAAAGCAGGCTCAAGTTCTAATTCTACTCGCAAGTTGTGTGATCTTGGCAAGGAGCATAATCCCGTCATCTCTTCGAGGGAAAGGACAGTATCGGCACCGGGAGGCTGAGCAGGTGAAGCGGGCAGGTCCCGGCAGTCCCCGCCCTGTGTCGCCCACCCCAATAGCACCACCAAGAGTTCTACTGTCACCATTACGCTCCTCCAGCCACAGCAGTGGTGGTGACCAGCTCATCTATTGTGGTGGATTTAAAAGTGGACACGCCTCTTCTTGTCCCCACATGAGGAGCTCAGCTGCCATCTGACTTCATCTTAGTGTCCCCTCTTCTCTCCTCATTAGCTTCCTAGTTGGCTTGCTCCTGGCTCCACGCTGTCATTTAAACCTTCTGCAGTCATCCTTCTGTGCAGCGAAACCACATACTCCCCAAATACCAAAGAAACTGAAGAAACACAGCCATGCCCGCCCCTCTCATTGAGACCAAAAGGAATTAAAGAGAGTTCTCTCAAGTTCTTGCCAGGAGCTCTGGAAGACACCTTCCCTCAGTTAGCGCCTCGTCTGCTGGCTTCCTGTTTTGTCATAGTGTCCTTCCTGTCTGGACCATCCCCTCAGTGGACCACTCCCTCAGGATCTCATCTCCTCCTATGTCTGAGAATTTTTGGCCACCCTGCCTAGTGTTTACAATGATCCTTTCTTTTCAAGACTCTGCCTAGACACAAATTCACCTTTTCCCATCTTTAAAGATCTCCCATTCCATCTCTCTTTCCTCTCTAGAAACATTAGTGCATGTGCTGTCTCCATCTTGACCCTCACCCCTCCCTAACCAACATTCAGCCACCCCAGTCTCCTCTCCACCTCCCCAGTCAACTCCAACTCTTCCCCCAAACCACCAGCAAGTAGGATTTTACTTAATTTATTGGACAATATTCATTAGCATCCAACCTGTTTGACTCCTTCCCTCCCTCCCTCCCTGCCTCTCTCCCTCCCTGCCTCTCTTCCTCCTTTCCTACCTTTCTTCCTCCCTCTCTTCCTTCCTCCCTCCCTTCCTCTCTTCCTCCTTTCCTCCCTCCCTCCCTCCCTCCCTCACTCCCACCCTCCTTCCCTCCCTCCCTCCCTGCCAGGGAATCATACCCTACTTAATGCTGACCCCTTTATCTTCTTTCTAACTTCTCTGACCACTTGTTATTCTTCTTTGACAGTTCTTCTTCCTCTTTGGAAATTAAAAGGAAAGCTATCTGATCTACCATCTTCTCCCCACCTCCTCCACTACCATCTCAGTCCAAAGCTTCTTCCCATGAGTGCTGTTCCCATTAGTGACTCTCCCATTAGAACTCTATTCATGATTACCCAGAATGCTTACATACAAAAAAGTAGTGAAGTTTCTTGGCATGGCTTGGAAGATTCTGCATGCCTGCATGTTCTACACAGCCTCAACCTTCAGCCTCATCTTAGCTTTCTTTATTATTCACTTTCTGCTCTAGACACACTGACTTTGGTTGGCTCCTCAGACGGTCATGTTTCTTTCAGCATTCAGCCTTTTGAATTAGCTGGTATCTTTCATTGATATTCTTCTGCTATATTCTTAGACCAACTTCTGTTTATAACCAAGGCACAAAAGTTCCTCAGAGAAGTTTTCCAGACTCTTGAAGGACTGGATCAAGTCTTTGTTCCAAGCTCTTCAGGTACCTTAAGCATCTCTTCCATGACATGTACCGCAGTTAACTACCCACCCTCATAAACTCATAAGAACTCATCGTGCTTCTTTATTTCATCCTGGTACTCACAATATCTTGCAAACTGCCTAGGCTATGCACACCAACAGAGAGAGAGAGAGGGAGAGAGAGAGAGAGAGAGAGAGAGAGAGAGAGAGAGAGAGAGAGAGAGAGAGAATAAGCCAACTTCACTGTGAGCGGTTATAAGTGGTGCTGCTGCTGAGCTCCTGGTGTCTGAGCTCAGACTTCTGTCTTCTTCAACTTCTTTCTTCCCTTGACTCTTTTTTTAGTTGAGATTCTTTATACAGATTTTTTTTACATACATGATCTCATGTAGCCCAAGCTGTCCCTGAACTTGTTATGTAGTTGAGGATGAACTTGAACTTCTGATCCTCCTGCCTCCCACTCCTAGCTCCTGGGATTACAGGCATGTCCCACCACACCCACTTTATTCTGGGAATCAAACCCAGGATTTCATGCATGCTAGGTGAGCCCTCTACTGACTGAGCTACATCCCAAGCCCAGCCAGACATCATCTGTCTCTACTCTGTGAGTCCTGCTTGGAGGGTATGTCCCTCCTGAGCCCTCTCCATTTCAACACTTGCCTCATTATTTCATTTACTTCTTCAACATCAGAAACGTAGAAACTTTAAAAACAGCATTCAGAATTCTTTTCCATTACAAAATAAAACATATTCATTGTAATCACTTGAAAACATATTAAAAAAACAAGAAAATAAAATATCTGTGTAACCAGCAGCAGCCCTTATAACTATTTTGTTTACACTGTTACAAACTTCTGCACACACACACATTATTTTGAAAGTATCACGACCTTTACTTTTTAAAAGGGAAGTAGTGACAAACTCGCAGATTCCGAGAGAAACCGAAACGGCTGTTAACTCTGTGAAGTCCTATTTGACTGTCCTACGGAACGTCAATGGGGACAGCAGCAAGATGCTTCCCCTGCCAACTCTGCTAAAAGCGTTCCGTGGACATGGAAACCTGAACATTTCTGTTAGGAGAACTTTCAGAAAAGAACTGCATAAGTAACGATTATCAACACATTGTCATTCTTACTTAGCTTTCTTACTAATTTTTCTTTCATATTTTAAAACAAATTCCAGAGTTCATGAAGTTTACCCCCTATAAGATGTCAATTCGGTACATGACTGTAAAACAGAAACCTTGAGATTATAACTGAAACATCATTAGTCCATGTAAGGAAACCAACAACCAGTCCTTGGTCCCATCCATGGTTTAGTCCATATTTGGTTTCTCTCTTCTCAAAAGTGTCTTTTTACAGCTTGCTTGTTTGAATTACAATCCAAAAATGGCATGTTATATTTTATTCATATATACAGATTTTTAAAATTAAGAACATATTGAACAAGCTGCTTATAATATGCCTTTTAAACCCAACATATTATGTGAGTTTTCCCATATGTTAAAGATTTTTTGTCAGTGGTTCTAACATCTTTCCAATTGCTCAGACTTTTTATACTGTTTTAGATTGGGCATTTAGCTTCTTTTTCAGATATATTTCCCATGAGTATGCCTTTGATGTATGCAGAGACTTGGGCCCAAGGTGAATGAGTGTATTTATAATGCTCCATTGCTCCTCAGGCATCATACACCAAATATTCTTTTCATGGGTGTTTCCTTGTAAACAATCATGACAGTCATTGAAAATATGTCATTATTTTTATCCACATCAACAAGCAAAAGTATCTTGCTGTTGCTTTATTTACATTCTGTAGTATGGTAAATATGGCTTCATATGTTTAATAGTCATTTGATGTCTTTGGAAAATGGCATGTTCATAATCTTTGTTCATTGCTCTGATTTATTTTTTGTCTTGAATTGTTTTGCAGGAGCATTTTATCCAAGGTACGTTAGGAATGTTACAAATGTTGTACTTTTAAAGTGTGTCATTGTCCTCTCTAAAATTATGTATTTTCTCCCCCTCTCAGAGTCCTAAACAACCCCAACTTTTAATCACCTGGAGTTTTATTTTTTCACTGATTCTCAGCTGTGACCCTGACATTACAGTGCTGTGACTCCAGCTGAACTTCCCTCCAGCTCTTCTTCCTGGCTGATTATTTATCTCCAGTCTCCTTTGTAGTCCATTGTGAAGACTGCCATCTAATGAGTTATCACATTTATTCTCTCTCCTCCACTGAGGACTTGACAATGGCTTTTTGCAGCCTGTCTGATGGAATCTAAGCTTTCCAGCCCAGCATTTAATAGCAAACACAGTTGACCTAACCCCGCCCCCTGCTTTCTAAGTTCATTCCCCATTCTCTTTATCCCAGGGCTGTCCCTGGCTACCCAAATGGTTTCTCTGCTCTGCACATCAGTTCTTTGGCCTGTGTCTTGCTTCTCTTCTTTCTGAAGCTCATTTCCATCAAGACTTCCACATCTTTGAGGGACAACCGAGTTCTCATCTGCTTTGGGAAGTCTTCTGTGAGTCGCTTCATGTCTGGGAAGTCCTCCCCCATCTCCACACATGTTTATACCTACCACCATGTCTTTAGTATCTCCTAATTATTCAGCTATAATTAAGCAAACCAAATCCAGAAACGCCAGATCTGAAATGCTCCAATATCTGAATTTTCCTAGACACCCATGACATCATAGGTGGACAATTCCATACCTGACCTCCTGTGACAGTCTGCAGTCACAACATGGGCCAACTAAAATTACTGCATAAAATTTCCTCCAGGCTGTGTGTATAAATTGTGTAAGAAACATAAATGAATTTCATCTTTCTACTTGGGTCCCATCTCCAGGATATCTCATTATATATATGCAAATATCGTCAACTCTGGGAAACGCTGAGACACTTCTTGCTGCAGGCACTTTGGTTACAGAAAGCTCAACCTGTATTTAAATTTCGTTTTCTCAATAAAAGTGCAGTTGTTTTCTAATGGTAGGTATTCTGCCGTCTTCTTTGGATTCTTTTGCAATGCATGTGCTTACCCAGGCGGACACTTAGTAACCATGAGTTCATTCTTTCTTTCTATCTCTGTCTCTCTCCTTCCTTCCTTCCTTCCTTCCTTCCTTCCTTCCTTCCTCCCTTCCTTCTTTCACTTCTTCCTTCCTTCCTGCTTGCCTGCCTGCCTTGAGTTCTTGATATTCTTGTTGAGGCCCCTTGAGTGCTGAGGTTACAGGTATGAGGCACTACATGTGGCTATTAAGCACAGTTTTTGACAGCTGGAGTCTGCATGGGAAGAAGGCACTATTCATTCCCAAGAGCAGATCAGGTACTTTTTAATCATTCTCCAGATAGTGATAGCTTGGGTACTTTTATATGGATTTCCTAGGTATTGATAAGAAGAGTCATGGACCATATCATCTAAGTCTTTTTTATTCATCTATAATATTCAGTCCATTCTTCCTTTTAGCCCATACCAGTTCCTCTTCATCAAGGAGTGGAATTGTATGTTCAACTGTACACAAGCCAAAGGACCCACTGGAGGAAATTTATTTGTTCTGGCAGATGGAATTGTTGTATCAGAAAAGGGCGTGGGATATAAGGTTCATTCTACCTCTTCAAAGCTAAAGGAGGGCTGGAGAGGTGGCAGTGCTCAGAGCACTTGCTACTCTTGCAGAGGACCAGATTTCAGTTCCCAGTGCCCACACAGAGTGGCTCACAACTACCTTTAAGTTCAGGTTCAGGAGTCCAAAGTCCTCTTCTGAACTTCCCAGAAACAGTACACACACATGCATCTCCCTCCACAAACACATAAATGCATAAATAATTTTTAAACTAAGTCTTAAAAAGAAAACAGAGTAAGAAAACTAGCATTTATACCTGCTTCGTTTCTACTGTCAGAATTGGGGACAGGCAAGCTCAGCCCTCTTTTAATAATTTATTTATTAATGTCTTTATTTATACCATGGAGGTGGAAAGGGGAATCCACTGAAAGCCAAGTGGTGTGACCAATGGCTTTGCAAAGAGACACCTTCAGCAATGTCTACAGTTAAGGTCCTAACAGAATACTGTCTCTGCGGATAGTGAAGGGCTATTCATCTCCCAACAGTCTACTTTCCAAGGTTCCATCATGAATTCTCCTGCTGGAAATGCTTAAATCAAAACAGAATCTTAGGAAGTCTAATTCTAAATGTGCACTTAGAGCCTGGCTGCGAGGTCTTAAATCAGCCCAGTTTATCAGTGCATGCTGTTGGTTGCTTTAGGATGTGTCCTAAGTGCTTAGAAAAATTCCTGAAGCTTAATAGGTACCCATTAAGTATTTCTTAATGGAATTTATTCTTAAGTTCTCAGTCACATGTGTACATGCCTATACACATGTGTATGCTTGTAGTTTCAGTGTAAGATGGCATTCACGGGTTCCTGTGTTAGAATTAACCATGAGTTAATTCTCTCTCTCTCTCTCTCTCTCTCTCTCTCTCTCTCTCT
>CABHPH010147995.1:1616-13877 GCA_902168325.1 Peromyscus nudipes | reverse complement strand
CCCAAACTACCTTTAAAACAAAATGGCTGTGACTCTGAGTGGGGTCTTTGACAGGGATGGTTGGTATCTTCAGAAAGTCAAGATCCTAGAATAAGGCACAAGGCCAAGTTCATACCTCAGCAGCTAGGGAAGCAAATACATGTTTGAAAACTTCCAGAAGAACACCAGGAAAACATTTGGGGGACATGACAACATACAGATTCCTGTTTCTTTCCTTAGCTGAATCAAGGGTGGAAGAGGATTAAGGATCATCTACTACTAAAAAGGAAGAAATCAGAATTGTGAAGGATGGAAGGAAAAGGACATACTGGAGGTAAAATAAAAGAATGAGAAAGGAGGAAGAAATGTTCTTGTTTTATGACAGGTTTCCCTTCCTTCCTTCTTTCCTTTTTTCTTTCCTTCCTCCCTCCCTTCCTTCTCTCCTCCCTCCCTTCTATAAAGTTTCACCACATAGCACTTGCTGTTCCTCTGGATAAAAATTCTCTGCCTTAGCCTCCTGAGTGCTGGGACTATAGGTGTGTGTTACCAAGCATTACCTGTCAGTTTTCTTTCTTAAAAGCATACAGATGAGAGTTCTAAAGAGGAGCAGAAGACATTGAACAACAGAAGCCACTGCAGCAGAGGAGAGGAGCCAAAAGAGTGTACAGGGAGTGGCAGTTAGGGTCATTTTTACAAACCTTAGCACAGCACACAACTTCCCAGAAAGAAGCAATGAATTATCACAGAAATATTTGTCACATTTTAATTATCTGAATTTGCTACTATAGTCTTTTGATTTCTCAGGAGTTTGATGAAAGGTTTATGTTAGAGAGCAACAAACAAAATTGAACATTTTAACACACAAGACAAGGATTTAATATTGATGAGATTCAACTACTTAGTGGGTCAACCCCAAAATTTGTTATTTCTCTTTTATAATGAGACAGCGAACACAGGAGAGATAGTGGCCTAGTTAAGGCAAATTGGAATAAATGAACGATTACAGTTAAATTAGCACATGGTTGGGGACTTGCATTAAGTGATAGAATTAGAAAATAGTGCTTGGCAAGGAACACTTAAGCTACCTTATAATAATACCTTTGCACCCAGTTAGAAGAGAGTATAATTAGAAAGTGTGCCTAAATAGTGATCAGCCTGAGGCCAAGCTCATAAAACCACATCTTAACTTAGTGTGCAATTAGAGTATGTGATGTGCAGAACAATTATGTATCAAAAAAAGTAATTACTAATTGGAGCTTTTACTGATCATTATACTGACAGACATTCAGTAGAGTGTTTTACAAATGTTAGCTTATACATACACACATGTGGATACTGATATTGCCATAAATTCAAATAACATAAACTAGGAAAGAAAAAAAAAAACTAAATTCCATTCAAAGCTAAAAATCTGTATGTGGCAGAACTTGCTGTCAAAATGAATGCTTTTAGTACCCAAATAGTTGAAATGCAGATAACCAGTGTGATTAAAAGCATGCAGCTATTCAAACTTCCATAGGCTATTTCTTAATAAGTCAAAGCAGGTAAAGATTGGATTGCTTCATTGACTCAAGAGAAAGATAAAATAAATTTCTCAGTTTGCATTAATGTAGGGAAGTCTTTAGGGGCTGGAAAGGGCAAATGAAACAAGAGGTTTGAAGGGTAGATAGGAAAAATAATGACAGATATCATGTAGTTATGAGGAAAGATGAGAGACATAATGTAAAGTTGTTGAGATAAAAAAAAGAGAAGCAGCAAGAGGAGGTGGAGAAAGACTGCTCTGGCCGAGTGAGTAAGGCCCATTTATAAGTGCATAGCTTCATATGAAGTCGAATTATGAGAAAGAAAAATGGAATCAGTGGCAGTCATTAATGCAAACAATGAAAGGTCAAGCCAAAAGAACATGAGAAAGAAGGCAACTGCAGATGGACGCCATGTTTCTGATAGAAAACAGGATGCATAAGTCAGAAAGTAGGTACCAGAGAGCCATCATTGGAGAACTGATGGTAAGATAGAAAAGATATACAGTCACAGAATCATAGATCAAGTAGGTCTTGAAGACATATCTTGTAAACAGCACAGTCACACAACTGTGAAAGAAATATGCTTCATGGCTCTCTGAAGAAAGAGGAAAACACAATGTCAGTGCAAGGAAAAGTCATATGAAATATAAAGAGTCGTGGGAAAGTGAACTGCTTTTGGAATATTTCTAGTGCTTAGTAAATGGAAACACACACATAAACATGGAAAAAATAGTACTTGTTCTTTCTTTATTCTTCTCTCAATCAACACATCTCAACTGCAGTCTTCCCTCCTTCCCCTCTTCCCAGTTCTCCTGACTTCCCTTCTCCCCAGAGTCACTCTACCTCTGTTTTTCTTCAGAAAAGAGCAGCCCTCATAGTGCTATCAACTAAACACAGTACAACAAGATGTAACAGGACTAGGCACTAATCCTTATATCAAGGCTGGACTAGGCAACCCAGTAGGAGGAAAAGGATCCCATTAGCAGGCAAAATAGTCAGAGACACCTCTTCACCCCCAATGTTAGGAGTCCCACAAAACACCAAGCTTAACAACCACAACATGTAGGCGGAGGACCCAGAGAAGACCCGTGCAGGTTCCGTGACTGCTGCTTTGGTCCCTGAGCCCCTCTGAGAGGATTTATGTGTCTTTCTTTAAATATATTGATCTCATGATATGGCTCTATGGAATTTATATCATGTGGGGATGATATAATTTCTCATTCTGAATTTTCTCCACAAGATAATGCTAAAGTGAAATTTTCTTTCTAGAAGTGATAATTTTTATACAGACTTATAGGTACAAAGATGGGGGAAGTGATTTGAAGTACGAAATTTAAAAAGGAAAATACTAAAGTGTGTAGGGAGGAAAACATCTCAAATCAGTTCATCAGTGTGGAGGAGCAGTGAGAAGAAGAGCATGGGAAAGGTTGGAATGTGGGGAGGAGAGAGAGGTTGAGGAGAGGAAAGAGAGAGCCAAGTGACATAATTATATATGTACATACATATATAAGTATATACATAAATATAATGATAAAAATGATAATTCATAGACCCAAATACTAAAATTAGTTAAAAATATCACATGATTTAGTTTTTTATGGCACAAAAAGTAATTTTCATCTTCATAATTATGAGTGTGCTATGGCAGAAACTTGGGTGAACACATTTGTGTCTTTTCCATATGACAGAACACCTTGCCTTCTAGTATCAAGGGTCCTTGTGTGATACCTCAGATCTCTACAGTGCTGGTTACACCATTTCCTAATAGCCACTGCCATAAAACAAAAGCTACTTTAATTCAGCTATAATTTCCACAGAGTTCTAATTCAGACCTAATAGAGAAATTAGATATTTATAATTTTGTAATTCACTTGCTACAGCATTAATATACTTGTCTCTCCTGTGAATTTCCTGTGAGATTTGCTCTACCTATTTTGCTTAATAAACAGTGTAAAAGTAAAAAGAAAAGTCTCTGTGTATGGTGATCAACCATGTGGTTCATGAGATCATATTTTGATCGCTGATTTAACTTAAACAGAAAATAATTATGAAACAATTTTAAGTTGTATGGTTTAAAATTATGAGAATTGCTAAAGGTATCCATTTAAGGTTTGTGAAATATTTTTCCTACTGATAAAATTTTATGTATACATGAAAATATGTATGCATGGCCTTGCTCTTATACATACATTTTCTAGTCATATTTACAACTACATTATAAGTGATTGAACTTGAAAAAATGTTCAAGAATTGTAGGAGAAAAAAGCAATATTACATTTTGATTTCGTTTTCTTTTTAATATTTCAAATTTTATTTTTGACATGAACATGTATTACCTTTTCCTTTAAAAGAATTTAAATAACTGTAATAAAATCAACATCCTCAAAGGATTTAAACCTATTGTCCTTGCTCAAATAAGTATAGCAAATGATATAATAAAAATTAATAACTTCCTCGATGACTTCTATGAGAAAGCAACATAGAAATGGCAACTTGAGCTATAAATACAGAGCATTATAATAAGCAGAACATTAAACAGGGCTTAGTTCCCTTGTTTTTAATATGGAGCCAGTAAAAGAGGTTACCATAAATTTTTAATTCAGTGTAATGCTTTCTACAACGGCAACTGTAAGAAAGATTTCTACCGTAAATAAAATGAAAACAATTGCAAATACTGGCATGGTAAGGCCTTCCTCGGAGTCTACTTACCACTCTGAGTCTCTTTTACTAACTAACTCTTGTGTCTGAAGTACCTGAAAGCAGCTTTGGTCTCCTTTGAAACACTTAGTTGCTCAAATGTTTTCTTCTACTTTGAAAAAAGCCTCTGTTACATGTCTGTTGTGTGTTTGGGTAAAGAGTTCTCTTTAGCCCTGTTATGCACAGCATTACAATATTTACACATTCCTGGCAATATTGACTGCTGTGGAGTATGAGATCTAATTGTGTATGAATCTGGAGTATGAATTGTCTTTGAAAGAGAAGATGAGTGGTTAATACTCCAGTGTCACCTCACCTCACCAGGTGCTACCCTTCTCCCTGTAACTCTCTTCACAGAATGAAGTATTCACAAGAGGGAGTCAATTATTTGCTGCCAAATCCCAATTAATGTCATAGCAGTAATGAGAGGAAAATCTCTCCTGGCAGCATGTGTTGTCTCACTCCAAACAAGGGACCTGGATACTTTCTTCCTCCCCTTTCATTTACATACAGCAGCATTAGAATACCACCTACCAGGCAGTCATCCCTATAGTTTTCTACGTAAAGTGATTATAATGTAATGCAAAAATAAAAGTTCAACCCAAAACAAACTGTGCAAAGAAAAAAAAATTGACTGCATTTCTCATGCATTCCCCATGTGTGATTTCATACCCCAAGTGCAAGCAGGATTAAGATGTCTATTTATATAAGACACCACTCATATTTTAACATCTTGGGAATATTGTGTATGGTGTGTGTGTGTGTGTGTGTGTGTGTGTGTGTGTGTGTGTGTATTCCTTGGATTTTTCATATGATAGAATGTGGTCATAGTAAAAGATGCACACTTGAAGATAGCTTTTTTTCTTGTACTTGTTTATTTTTTATCTGTTAAAATTGCTAAATATATTGACAGACTTCATTTTAGGTCAGCTTCACCTTTTCTAGTATAAGTCCCATGTAATAATGACATCAATTACCTTTACAAACTCTGTCGGGTAGCATTTGATGATGACAACACATGCTCCATAATGAAGAGCCCTACAAGCCAGGGTGTGAGACGAGCTTGAGTCTAGCATGACTTTGAGGGAATAAATTAGATTTGTGAGATGCCTGCCTGCCAATTCAGTATGCTAGAATGCCTGTGGGGTGGCAGAACCGAAAATACGCAGGAGTCTCTGAGCCTGAGAACAAACCAAAATCATATAACAGCTCACTTTTTTTTTTTTTTTTGAGACAAGGTTTCTCTGTGTAGCTTTGCGCCTTTCCTGGAACTCACTTGGTAGCCCAGGCTGGCCTCGAACTCACAGAGATCCGCCTGCCTCTGCCTCCCGAGTGCTGGGATTAAAGGCGTGCGCCACCACCGCCCGGCAACAGCTCACTTTTTAAGAACTGTTCCTAGCTACAGGCCTTTGGGGGTTCATTTGAGGATGATAGGAGACATTCCCCAAAGTCAGGCTGTTATGTCACCTTCCTGTTACTGACCTAAACTGACTGCAAACTCCTATGGATTATGGAACTTTCCGTGGTTAGGATCACCAGCACCTCTTCTGAGCTTGTTTGAAATTCCTCTTCACACCTACTCCTGCAAAGGGAAGTCCTCACTGCCCCACCCCCCACCGCACACATGACCCAGCTATGACAGCCACTGGGAAGAAGCCTACATAGGTTGGTTCTCTTGGTAGGCTGTTTTTCTAGGTCTTGAATTTTTTATTTTCTGACTTTTCATGGATTATTATGAGTTTTACCTCAGTAATTCACCTCAAAATGCAGTGGTGTGCTTGTCACACTGATTTATTTTTTTGTGAAGAAATGAATACTATATATCACCACCCAGCCATCTTGATTTTCACAAGCACCCTCTGTTCCCAAGAAGTCCAGCTCAGCTTTAGGTTGGAGCTATGTTGTGGCAGTATCTCAAGCCACTATTGTAAAGTGACAATTTTCTATTATTTAATTATTTATATATTGATATTTAAAATAATAATATTTAAATATTAAAATTTGTTTCTTACATTTTCTTACTAAAACAGAATATTGAGATAAGGGAAGACTTGTTCTCTTTTACACAAAACAGTACTTGAAGGTGTGCTACAAATAAGAAGAAGGGGTGCGGGTTGGGGCTTTAGCTCAGTGGTAGAGCGCTTGCCTAGCAAGTGCAAGGCCCTGGGTTCGGTCCTCAGCTCCAACAAAAAAAAAAAAAAAAAAAGAAGAAGGGGTGCAAAAATGTCAAGTATGCCTGTGTATGCATTGGTTGCATTATTAAACTACAGTGTATTTTTTATCTCTTTTCAAAGAATCATCCATATTTTAGGAGTTATCACATACTCATTTTATAGATCTGAAAAAAATTTAGTGTTTTGTCTTAGGAAATGTTCTTCAAGATCAATTGGGAGAAATAATTAAGGTATTGTAAACAAATATTTTAAGAGCATACTCTTTAATTTTATGCCTATGGAATTATTTTATCCAGTTAATCTTAACTCTTCATTTTGTTATGTATAGGAAAGATTAAATTTTAAATATACAAATAAAATACCTTAATAATGCTTGAAACATGATATACTGCATTTGATATCTCAGTATTAATTTTGTGAACTCTGAGTCTCTTTTATATATCATCTGTATATACTTATATGTTTATAAATACTTAAATAGATATATAGCTATGTGTATATCATAGGTACATATGCATATGCACATATATAATATACATGAAGGAAATACAAAATGTTAGATTTATAAAATTATTGTCACTGCATCCATCAGAGAGTTCGACTGAGTTGGTAATTAAGCAGCTGCATGCCCACTGACAGCCTGTGACCATGTAGCCCTCAACCCTGGAAGACAATGGGCTCTAGATTCAAGCAGAAAGACACCTTAAATTGGCCTACTTAGTACAAATTCCATCTCTCCTCATGGAGAGTGCACATTATAAATTGTGTTCCGAGAAAAGTCAAGTCATACCTATGCCCTAGCAAACAGTATGCACCAAGATGTAAGGTAAAAGTGATTTCTTTTAATTGAATGAGGTAACTCTTCATATTATGAGCTAAGGCTTTATAAAAATTGATTCACAGCATTGCAGGGAATGACAGTCAACTATAAAGAATGTACAGAGTTATAATAATTATGACTGGTGATATCTGTTGATAGTATTAAAATTATACAGTGTTCCTGGATTTCAGCATGGTTCCTTATGAATTACTTGATGTGATGACCTAGATAGCCAGTTGAGTAAGTACATGACAAAAAGAATAACTATTCTATGATTTCCTGAGCATCTTTTCCATGTCACCCACAATGTCTGATACTTTACTAAAGTTATTTTGCATAAATAAGTTACATCATAAAAATATGTAACATTAACTCAGAAAGAGAAAACAAGAATCAGTCCTCTCATTCCTTCTTAGAAAAACTTAAATACTATTTTTAAAATGACCCTACATGTTAAAGAACTCTTTAGTGCTAAAATCAGTTAAAATGCAGGTCTTCCAACCTCACTGAGTTCCGTTTTGCTCCCAACAGAGAAAGTGTCAGAACTATTCCAATATAGATTAACATGCTGACTGCTTTTCTATTGAGATTAGTTTCTTTTGCAGGTGTTATTTTTTTTGTGAATTGTGTTTTTGTGGAAGTAGAGAAAATAATATTCCCATACTGAATGGAATCTTATACAAGACAGCAGAGTTTTATACTTATTCCAATATAAAAATGAATCTCACCAAACTATATTATTTTTAACATAACCAGCTTGAAATATATCTGTCTTGGCTTTTTTATCCAACACTTTCCGTCCAAAGTTCATCCTGAATGAATTCTTTATTTTGCCCTCTGTATTTTGAGATGGCAAATGAGCAAAAGTTAGGCAATCCCTCTATCACTGACCTAAGTCTCCAGCCTTTTGTTTGTTTCCACTTAATTACAATTATATTTTTATTGTAGAAATTAAAATATAATTAAATCATTTCCTCTTACTTTTTCCCTACACCCCTTCCCATGTACCTGATTTCCATTCTCTCTAAGTTCAAGGCTTCTATTTCATTAATTATTGGTATGTATGTATGTGTTTATCAATAGCTGCATATGTATACACACACATATATGCATATGTAACACTAAAATATACATACAACCTGCTCAGTATATGTGTTACTTGTATGTATATGGCTTCAGGGCTGAGTATTTGACATTGGATAGTCAAATGTGAGGTGGGGGACCTTTTCTTGGCGAAAACCATTTGTCCTGCTCTAAGAATTTCTTAGATTCTTGTGATTCTTTGTCCTATGATCTTATCACTTGCTGTGTTAGCATGTCTATCATTGCTACCCTTGTACAGGTCTGGTTTAGGCAACAGAATTTATTTTTCTGAGAGGAGGTCTTGCTATGTAGTTCAATCTGACCTTGAACTCTTGATTATCCTACCTCAACTCTCAGCCACTTCGATGCTGGGATTAAAGGATTATGTCTTCATGAATGTCTACTCAGCAACTTTCTTTTCATTGAAAATCCTGAAAGGACTTGTGCATTATTTTGCCACAATTGTTTGTTAAGAAGGAAAGGGGGGGAAAAGTAACAATAAGCCACAGTAACAGTGGAAATATAACACATTGAAAAAAGAAGTATTCTGAGCATATCACTCTTTCACAGAACTGTTTACTGACATACATGGCCTCTAAGCAAATATAGTGTTATACTGATTGTGAATACTCACTGTGAAGAACTCTAGAGAATTCTTGAACCTCTGACCTAATGAGAATCAGAGCAACAAACAAAATCATTGCTATGCCATCATCTAGCATTTAAAAAAAATCTTCCCTGTCAAACTATGGTTTTTTTTGCCTGCTTTTTACATCAAGAAGCTGCTTGGATGTTGTCTGCATAATTCCTGATGTATATAAAATAGTCTTCCCCTTTTCTGTTTGTCATCCTGATCTTGGTCAGCAGTCTTCCACTGGTATCTGTGGGTGGTTGGGCACCAAGAATCAGCACCTTGATTTCGCCCTTTCCTATGCACCACGTTCTCTGATATGCTTCTTCTCACTTTCTTACAGTTCAGCTCAAGGGTCCTTCAGATGTCTTTTTCTGCTATTCATTGCTGTCATTTGTTGAACCCATTCACAAAGTAACTTTGCTCTAGTTTATATTAACTGGGTTATAAAAACTTACGTTCACTAGGTTAAGACTGAAAGATAAGAAAGAATTCTATGCTATACTTAACATCCCCTGCTCTCTTAAATGCAAGCAAATGGCCACGATGTCCGAGGAAAGCAGACTTATAGTCGTATTTTCTCTCACGGATAATATTTTAGTTTCTTTCATAGGAGGAACAGGGCATGGGGCATTAAACTCAGGCAGAGGGATTCACCTCTTTGCCAGGGGCTTTATTGTTACAGTTTAATGAGGCTAACATTTATGACATTTTGTGTGGACTGAGATTGAGGGAGAGAGGCTGAGAAAAGACAGCAGTAGGAGCGGTCTAATTTAGATCAAAGGGGATAAATAAATGTCCCCCAATAAGTTTCCAAAGAAGAAAGTTTCCAAAGGCAAACACCAGGACTTAGAATGCAGACATGGCTGGCCTCTAGGAGCAGATGCTGAGTGTGACCCTACAGCTTTTGCAAGAGCACTGTCATGCTATGGCCATGCTTAAGTCTGACATGAGGAGAGGGGCTTCTCCCCTTCTTAACAGGCCCTCCATCACCACCAGAGGCCTAAAGGCTGAGCTTGTTATCTGTCTCTAGCTCAGCCTGAAAAAAAAATCACACATCAGTTTTGGGCCTGGAGCCAGACTCTGCAACAACTTGTAATTTTTGTTGAAAGCCAGACATGTTATTTTCAGTAATAGGAACTGAGCTAAATAGGCCTTTAGCGTGGGGGTTTGTGTTAATCTGGCTGGCAGCCTAGCGGTGTTTAGTGTTTTCATTATCTACAGGTACCAATGTGTTCAGACTTCTCTATTGCTTTTGTCCCTGTCTCCACTCTTGACACTCTGTTCCCCTTAGTTCTTCTCAGAGGATTGTACCTGGCAGTTCTTTCAGCTGTGGTGGTTACACTGGAACACTCTCGCTGTGATAATCAGTCTCATATCCAGTCTGTGTTTCTGGCTGTGAATGTCACATGCATATATCTTCAGTGATATAACTTCGAACTTCTTGTTTTTTCTCTCTCTTTCAGATGAGGCAGGAAGCATAGAGGCCACAGACAATAGATGGGGAGCAAGGTTTTCCTTTAGCCAGAGCAGGATCTGGTAAATTTGTTTGTGTGTGTGTAGAAATCAATCCCTTCTTACTGAGAATACATATGGAAAACTTCTCAAAGCTTATGATTCCCTTACAGTTGAGGCAGGCCAGCATGGTGAATAGCTTAACAAATCAAGTGGACTCCACTTGATTTGAGCTGTGCACACACCCCTGTTTTAACAATGCATTTGGCAACTTGGCACACCCCATATGCTGAATATATAATCCACTTCAAACAATGGAATGAGTTGCTTTTTCTTGGCTACCTTATGATGATGCTTCCATATTCATTCAAACTGATAATTATAATCAATGAACTGATGTAGCTAGTGTTTTCCTGCCTGGCTCACAGTCAGGACAAATCTCTCTCACCTGCCAGTCCCACAGCCGCTCAGACCCAACCAAGTAAACGCAGAGACTTATATTGCTTACAAACTGTATGGCCATGGCAGACTTCTTGCTAACTGTCCTTATATCTTAAATTAATCCATTTCTATAAATCTATACCTTGCCACGTGGCTCATGGCTTACCGGCATCTTTACATGCTGCTTGTACTGGCGGTGGCTGGCTGTGTCTCCTTCCACCTTTCTGTTCTTTTCTCCTCTCTGTTAGTCCTGCCTATACTTCCTGCCTAGCCACTGGCCAATCAGTGTTTTATTTATTGACCAATCAGAATAATTTGACATACAGACCATCCCACAGCAAACTGATCAGGCCTGAAAAGATTTTTAGTGCATGTGCATAAATAAGACAAGTTGTGCCCTCTGAATGAACTCCTAGGGAAAAAAATCTACTAACAGTCTTGTCCCTATACATAATTTGACATATATATATATATATATATATATATATATATATATATACATATATGTGTGTGTGTGTGTGTGTGATATTAAAATCAGGTGTTTTATGAGAAGGGACATGTGCAATGAACAAAAACTTATATAATCTATGCCTCCTGACTAGTAAAACAAAGAACCAGCCTTGCTGTGCCCCTTAGAAACTAAATCCTCCTTAACTCTTGTATCCTATGAAAGGAAGCCTGAAAAAACGGCCTTTGAATACTTTCTCATTTCTGCAGCCAGTTGTCACTTTTGACAGTTTAGTCTTATTTGTGTTATCACTTTGCTTTTGAATTAGAATTCTCTGGTCCTTTGCAATGTCTGTGCACTATCGTTTAAATTCCTTGAATAAAAGGCTGAGAACCTGGGGGCACCTGGCACAGATGCAGACCACTGGTTAACACTTTTTGCCAAAGATACAAAAGAATATTGAATATTCACTCTGTGATTCTGTCTGTTTTCTTAAAGATAAAACAAAACAAAACAAAAACAAAAACAAAAACAACAAAAAAAACCATTGAAAGCCTAGTACTTCCACCACAAATTGTGGCTTTGGGGATTTTCTCACACAGCCTAATCCACAACCTCCAGTGACTCATCACAACTTCCTTCACATATGTCAACAATATTATGGCTGTAAAGGCTTCTACCTCTGCTGACACACACGGGATTCGGGCCCCAGGATTTACCCATCTTTCTATAAAGAAGACTATAATGTCCCTTGCAACTTCAGTTCTGTGATGCTTACACAACAGCCATTCATGTTTAATGTGTTGGATTTTTCTCTGTAACAGAAAGTTGAAACTAAACCCCTAAGACATTTTCTCTCTTTCTCTTCTCTTCTCCTGTCTTCAAGGATAAACATGATGCTATTTTTTTTGTTCTATTGCATTTTATTTATTTATTTATTTATTTATTTTCATTTTACAATACCATTCAGTTCTACATATCAGCCACGAATTCCCTTGTTCTCCCCCCCC
>CABHPH010147994.1:13008-36132 GCA_902168325.1 Peromyscus nudipes | reverse complement strand
TCAGGAGTCAGCTCCCTCCTTCCACAGTATTGGTCCTGGGGACTGAACTCAGGTTGTCAGGCTTGGTGTTGATGACCTTTACCTACGAAGCCATCTTGATGGCCCTAAAGAACATTTAAAAGAAATTTAAAGGATGAGTTTTGGATAACAGTAAGTAAAGATGTCTGGTGGTGGTAGGGAGGTGGAGGTATCCCAGAACTTCCTACAAATATCAAACATTGTAACAGTCAAATCCCTAATCTAAAATGGTATCATGGCTCATGTAACGCATGCGTTTCCCCCCCACATGATTTCAATTACCTTTAGATTCCTTCCTATATCTTATAATACATCCACACTATGCGAATTCTAAGGGCATTTGTAAGATTATTATAACATATTGTTTATGGCATGACACGGAAAAGGAATGTTTGGTATAGATAACTTCTTCATAAAGAGTTCCCATTCTGGGACTATCAAATCTGTGGATGCAATACCTACAGATATGGAAGGCAAAGTATATTAGAAGAAAATATTAGGCTAAGAAGAAAAACTAGCCTCATTAAAAGCTGGTGATACAGTTTCAACTGGAATAGACATAGTCCAATTCCATGCTCAATGGTATCGGAAGCCCTGTTCTCATAGTTGAAAATCATACAAGTCACGTTATAAGCCAGTGTGTAAGGTTACAGCTTCTGGAGGTTTGTTATGACTTTGTTTCAATCTTACCTGAAAATGGACCCTGAAATAACCTACATCATTTTGGAAAGTTCCCATTTGGCCTGAGAAGCCATGGCTCTTTTTAAAAACAAGTCAAGGATGCAAACAAGTATATATACATACATACACACACACACACACACATATATTGTATGCATACACACACACACATATATATATATAGTATGCTACATATTGTATACTCTATGAATGGTGGTCTCCAAACTTAGAGGCCCAACCGTATCTTGAGTCTCACTCACCCTTAGAAAGAGCTCATTATTTCCCACTCCTGAATCTGCACTGTCTCAGAAAACATTTCTGCCTTCAAATACCTAGCAGAAGTATCACCTTAGACCTGACCTTGTGTACCTAGTGGTGTTGCAGCAACAAGGCTGAGACATTTAAATAATACTTGATTAAAGTCTCAGCCACTAGAATAAAATCACACACAAGAACACTATTCCTATTGTATAGTGTTAGTCATTTTTCTCATTGCTATGATAAATTATTCCAATACAGCAACTTAAGAAGGATTCATTTGTCTCATGGTTTGTGGTGATCACCCCTTCATGGTGGGAAAGGTATTGAGTTACATAACTCACAAAGGGAGCTTGCTCACATCTGTATGGGTCATCAAAAGCTCACCTCAGTGACCCATTTCCTACAGCAAGACTCCTTCTTCCTGAAGTTCCACAGCCTCTAAAAACAGTATCACCAGTTGGGAACTAAATGTCCAAATGCATGGGCTGTGAAGGGGGTGGGCACTTCACACTCAATCATTGCAGATAGTGTGCCTGCAGAATTTTCTTCTTTTACAAGTAGCAGCTGTTTGCTCTGTGCATAGTGTCTGACCCTTCCTATGTCTATTTTTGGGCCTACTTTCTTAAAGTTGATGTCATCATATTAATGTTTCCTGGGCACATACAACTGGACTATTGCAGTGCTTTGGTTAGGGCAAAGAAGCAAAACTAAGAAAGACAAATACAGTGTTTTTTCCACTCTACCTAACACTTATCTTTATAGTCTTGTCTGAGAACTTCTTCCTATTTCTATGATTGACATCAGAAATTCCCTTAAAAGAGGCCATAATCACTGAAGAAAGGGATACACCCTCATCCCCGCAGACCTTGACTCTTCCACAGGAACAGCCATGCATATTTCATTCTAGATTTAACTTGTCTTCTTATCTTAGTAACCCGTCATCTTTAACTAGTACATTTTATTCCTGAATGTTACAAACCTGATCACTTTGGAGTAAGTGAAAAGGTTTAGTAATACAAGCCCTGAAAATGAATGTCAAAACAACTTGCTATCAAATAAAATGTGTCACGGTAAAATTTTATCTAGTATATACTCAGAATACTCTTCATCGAATAATAATATTTGGTCAAAAATTAATAGCAAGCAAGCATAATGACTTTCTGGGTACATGACAATGTTGTATACTGTTTTGTGGGTCAACGCTTCTCTTTACCTATCTCTTCAGTGGGTTTTAAAAGGTCCCAGTGAGGCAATATTGAAGGGTGATTCACATTTTGCTACCCAGATACTAAGTTCCTGTGATAAACATGTCTGAAGAACACACTGGAGTGATGTATGTGGACGACAGTTTAAGGTAAATTTTATGACATCAACATATGAATATTACCCCACTTTTTGACAGTTTGATGTATGCTACCCACCACTAAAAGTATTTGGGGTTAACCCCTTTGTGGTCAAGATGACATGACTATACTCAAGGCTAGCTCTTGACACATCACATTTTCTTTTAGGGTGGGAAGTTTTTCATTCTAGTGCTAGGTCATGATGAAATCAAATCACACAGAAAACATCATTATATGATCCTTTATACCACAGGAATGATTTGGAAAAAATAATCATGAGAAAGAGAAAGCGAGAGAGAATTAATTCATAAGGCTGCTAGATGTACTTCATAATGAGGTACATTATTAACTAAATTGTAGTTTGCGGTTGCTCCTTATTATGGCTTTTGATTCATTTACTTCTGGTTCATTTCCCTGTCATAAATTCTAGAGCCCCAGAGGTACTACAAATGCATTGCTGAATTGCTTTTTTTTTTTTTGCCACAGTAACCTTTTATTTCACTGATTAAGGCACATATTTTATGATGCTGGTTTATCTGGGGTAATACCAATAGTTCTGATATAATGCAAGCTCAGTAGCTCGGTGAACATTTTGGATTTTGAACAACTTTCTGCTGCCTTTATTCCCACTTCCTTCCTCTATCCACCCATT
This sequence comes from Peromyscus nudipes, assembly GCA_902168325.1. Lineage (NCBI taxonomy): Eukaryota > Metazoa > Chordata > Mammalia > Rodentia > Cricetidae > Peromyscus > Peromyscus nudipes. Next base: position 33,177 of record CABHPH010147994.1, on the reverse strand, counting down.
TTCTTTTCAATTTCTACTTTTTTTTGTCACCTTCTCTTCACCCAACACCCATACTCTTTCAGAGACAATGGAACTTAGCTTAAAATTACACCCAGAGAGGGGTCCCTCATCCCCTTTTTCTCCCTCCTCCCTTCCACGCCCATGATATTACTGAGAACCAGTCATGTTACAGATACTCAGACATTGTGCTACATTGTAACTCTGACTCTATCTCCACCATCAAAGACCTCATAGTTTGTTGGAGATAACACATCTTCCAGGATGCTATTACATAAAACTGAGCACAAACACAGGCCACCCAACCCTTTGTGGGGACAGGTTGGACTTTTTCCCCAAATGTGAAGCACGTGATCCAGCAGAAGAGGTGAAGATGAAGAGGTGGCCTGGACAAGACCATGGGGAAATCAACGGCCCCAAGGAGTTTATCCTAGAGAGTAGAGGTCAGCAAACTAGGGTCCTAGACCAAATCTCTGCTGGCAAACCTACTTTTGTCTATAAGACAGTTGGCAAAGCCATGCCATTTGCTTGGTTTTATATACTATTGCCTTTAGGTTACAACGGTAGGGATTCTAAGGCCCACAGTGGCTAAATGTTTACCCTTTAGTCTTTTACAGAAAAAAAAATATGGCGAGCCCTACTGAAAAACAATTCTTCTCATCTGTGTATTATCATGTAAAGAAAATGATAGCGAGTGAAGAGCAAGGTAAGTTAAATATAGGTGCTGCTGGTGATAGAAAATAGGACCGCCGGGCGATGGTGGTGCACGCCTTTAATCCCAGCACTCGGGAGGCAGAGGCAGGCGGATCTCTGTGAGTTCCAGGCCAGCCTGGGCTACCAAGTGAGTTCCAGGAAAGGCGCAAAGCTACACAGAGAAACCCTGTCTCGAAAACCCCCCCCCAAAAAAAGAAAGAAAATAGGACCAGCGCTACCTACAGCACATCCTACCTGAACCCACTTCATGAGATGAGAGTCGGTATCCATTTCATAATATTAACCCCCTTCTCTGCACTTTGGTTGGGAATTAACCACCCTATTTTTTGAGAAACCACTGAGAATATGTTAACCACCAGCTTGCATATGTAGTGTTTTAATTGGGGGTGGGGGGAAGCATTGGAAAATACAAAAGTAGTTTCCTTAGGGAAGTCAGCAGTTACAAAAGTTACCAGCAAGTTAAAAAAAATCAGTTAAGTAAAAATAAAAATTAACAACTTCTACTTGAAAAATATTCTGGCATGTTCTGACATACCCCAACGTCATGGAGCTAGAGTAAACATGGTGGAGCAGATTCTTTTGGGAAGAAAGACTACATGACATCAGTGAAGAGCCAGTCTACCACTGAACCATTTAGTAAGCCTCTTTTTCCTCAGTGGCCTGGAAAAAGAAGCATCCCTTCCTGCTAGTTGATTCTAGAAGAGAAAAGAGCTGGATGTTTACAATGACAGCTTTTTGTGACTCATTGATCCTGATTTTGATAGATCCAGAACTCTAGAAATGCAGAGGCTCTGTCTTCTTCTTGCAAATAATTTGCATAGAAGATTTTTGACTGTAGTCAGCTGGGGCTACCTGCTTGCCTTTGAGATATTTAACCACACACTGCCAGAAATCTTGTCATTGGAGATTCTAGCTTTATGAATTTCTTATTTAACTGTAGACATCCCACCTCAGAAACACCAAGCCACTTTTATCTGGCATGCTGTTGAAGCTTCCCTCACTCATGAAAGATTTATTGAGCACACTCACTGTTCCAAGTGCCATGCTAAGCCCTGGGGACTCAGATGCACGTTCGATCATCTCAACTGGGGTAAGAAATAGCTAAACCAGGCTCTGTAGGAATAAGATACAATAAAGTTATAGGAGGTGTGTGTGGGTGTGTGTGTTGTGTGTCTGTCTTTGCCTGTATGTCTGTGTGTCTCTGTGTATCTGTGTTTGCCTGTCTGTGTCTGTGTGTCTTTGTATGCCTGTGTGTATGTTGGGACAGCCAGGGACAGTGACAGAAATGTTGGAAGAGAAGTGGAAGCAGGTGCAGAAAGCAAGTTTTAATGACAACTTGCAACCACTTTACACACTTGCCTCACGCTGGGCCTGTAACTCAACTTCTTTTAACACTAAATCACACACACACACACACACACACACACACACACACACACACACACAAATCAATACTATTACCACGTCATGTGCCTCCATGAAGTATTTATATATCTATTTTCATTTTGTTCCTAGATACCCAATTGCTAGTTCCGCACCTCTAAGAATCCAACAGCCGCAGAGAGAAGAGAAATGTTCTTATGAGAGGCAGATGACGACACACCAGGGTTAACTAATGCAATAGCTGCTGTGCTCCTTGGCGGCCCTGAGGCAGCCTTGGAGGTACAATCCTGCAGGCTCATGACTATTATCACGCCTTTAAACTTTCAGCACTGCCGTGGTCCTTGGTTTAGAGTAATGAAAATGATCTGGCCCCCCAAACAGTGATTTATGAGAAGGTGATATTTAGATAGTTTTTTTTTCATAAACTTCAAGAATAATGTGTCAAATAGCCCAGGACACATTTTATTGAGGCTCTTTCAACCTTGTCCCTTTGTATTCTGTCTCCACTGTCATGAGGCACATAGGATGCATTCTGAGTCCCAGCCCCTTTCTTCATTAGGAGTAAATCTCTTGTCATATTCCTAGCAGGTGCAGTCTATTAAGACTAGATTGTTTTCAAGATTATTTACCTGATAAATGACCTCCATCATACCCTAGCAATATAGCCAATCCTTTATATAACTGCTTGGTTATAAAGGCAACAATTTAAAGACTTTGCCAGCACAGGAGATCATCCAGTTCAATGACTAGAATTATTCTGTTAATAAGGCACAAGCTGAAGCTTGTAAATGTCATCTGGTCTTAAACCTTAGCAGATATGATCAATTCTGATTAATTTGATGTGGTACATTGCCATATACTCCTGATGACAAAGAATTGTATGGCATTTAACTTTTTCTTGCAAATTGCTCTTGAGATATTGCTGTTCCCCAGGGCCCTTCTAATCAACACTCGTTTCCCAGAACTTGCTTGTGTAACATTCAAGTCGGTTCAGCCAGTGCTCTTGGAGAGTCTGCTACAGCATGTGCTAGGTACTGATTCAGATGTGTAGACTGTCAAGACACATGGAAAGAAAGGACGAAAGTCTGGTAGAATTGCTACTCACAAATAGCTAGATATTTTCTAGATATTCTCATTTCTTTTCTCCACCACTCTCAGTCCTCTGTGCACCAAAGATAGACCTATGTGAATAGTGCATTGGTCAATTTTACATATCAACAGAGGTATGGTGTAGCTGGTTGTTGTGTCAAATACCAGTATATACATTTTGATCATCAAAAGTAGGGCCTTTATCAAAATGTGATTGACATTTCAATGAGTGGACTTTTGGATAAGTCATCTGAATAAAGACATTTGAATGAAGTCTTCCATAACATGAGTTGGCTTCCTCCAACCAGATAAATAGATAAGAGCAAAGACTGAGGTTCCTCCAGTGCTTTGTATCTATTTATTTTTAAGTAAAACATTCCATTCAGGCTCAGGAAGTAACCGTAACTTACAAGTACCAGAAGGCTCTTGAAACTTAGAAGATGCAAAAGTCCCCATCATTCTCCAAGTAATACCCGCAGTCATAATTGCTGGAAAGAGAATGCTTTCTGAATGGCCCAGCTGCCTGCAGGTTGGGATTCAGGGGTGGATCCAGGAAATGCAGCCTTTGGGAGTCATCACCCATGCTGCTGTGGGCTTTTCCAGCTGCCTTTGAGTCACCTGTACTTCCGTAATTAATCCCTCACCCATATTCCTATGTGTAACCCTCATAAGCTCTCTGCGTCACAGTGGTAAACTTGGATGGAATTGCTTCTTCCATATGCTGTCAGTGCCCTATGTGAGATAAACAAACATTTGTTCACATCTCCCCAGGTAAAGCCTCAAAACCCTGAGAGAGAAGGAATCTTGCTATAACAGTGTGCCTTCAAGACAGCAACATGGCTGTGCTCTGAGTCTGCAGCTTGGAAGTTCCAGGGTTGCCAGTTTTTCTTATCATATCAGCCAACACCTGAAAATACATCTCTTGATAGATACGTGGATGCAGAGAGGACTACATAGATAATAGAGAAATGTGTGTGTGTGTGTGTGTGTGTGTGTGTGTGTGTGTACATTCTATTAGCTGGGTCTCTGGAAAAGCCTGGCTAGCATAGACTTTATCCATATCTACAGGATTCCTAAACTCAAGCTTCAGAATTGATTAACCCAATGAGAGGCACAGACAAATGGTAAAGTTGAAAAAAGACAATAAGATGTTTCCAGGCTCCCTTCCTGTGGGGCTGTGGGCTGGTAGTGACCCTGTTTCTTCTATCCAAGGCTGTGCATGGCACCTGCCCAGGGGTCCTTTGCTGTGCTACTGTTACCTGATTCTCTGAATTCTGGTAACCACTCTGTTCTCTTTTTCTTTAGTCCCTAATGCTGTTTATTTAGGGAGATCATTTATCTTATGGATATCTTTAATTCCACCCACATGTATTGAAATAGCACATCCCCTGATTCCTCTAAATGTTCCATTTGTGTGTGCTAGCAATTTCCAATTGAGACTATGATGTTGATTTATAATCATTTAACAAAACACACTCTCCTCTCCTATTTCAATCAAAACTGGTTTGGTAGCACACAGTAAACTGGGATTCAATAAATAGATCATTCTTTAAGATTGTCTATGAATCTTTAAGGGGAAGTTCTCTTCAGTATGACCTGAGTTGTTTACAGATATTTTTGTCTGTTTTTGACATGGAAGAATTGATTAATCACTCAGTCCAACCTTGGTCCAATTCAAATTTCGCTTGGAAGAAACTAAACGCAGAGAAGATAAAGAACAAGTAACTACAGAATTAATTCTAGAATACGGGAAAAACCAAAATTGTTAGGGAGAATTTTATGACTCCACTTGTAATTTTAAAATATATTAGGGGGCAGGGAGATAGTTCAGCAAGTAAAAAATACTTCCTGTACAAGCCTGGCCATCTGAGTTCAATCCCTGGAACCTACTTTAAAAAGCCAGATGCAGTGGTACCCATCTGTAATCCCAGGACTCCTATGACAAGATGGGAGATGGATACAATACAATTGCCTGGAATCTTGTTGGTCAGATGCTCTGGAATATACTCTCAACGTAGCAAAAGCAACAAGAGAGACCCTTCACGGAGACAAGGTGGAAGGATGGAAGCAACTCACAAGAACTTCTCCTCTGAGTTCCATACACAACATACACACACACACACACACACACACACACACACACACAGAGAGAGAGAGAGAGAGAGAGAGAGAGAGAGAGAGAGAGAGAGAGAGGTGGTGATACATCACATACATATATGAAAGAATTCTTTTGAATAGACAATGAGGGACCTGATTTTTTAAACTCATTCTATAAGGCTGGAAATAAAACTCAGAATCAGAGCTCTTGCCTAGTGTGTGCTTGAGTGCCACCCCAGCATTGCACAAAGTTAGTATTTACTCTGTAAATAAAAAGGAAACCCTCCACTGAAGAAGTCTTTCTCCTTAGGTAAGTCAGCACTGTACATTATTCAATATGTACTCCAACTATGATGATTTAATTCCCAGAATGTGGAATGTAGGCAATATGCCCTCCTAGCAAGGATTTCTTCATCTACTCAAATGTTGAGAACTTCTTACCCTGTGTGATGTTCAGTGTTAATTGTCTACTTGACAACTAAAAAAATCACCTAGGAGAAAGGCCTCTGAGCATGTCAGTAAGGGATTATTTTAATTAGATTAATTGAGGAGAGAGGACCTAGCCTAAAAGTTGGTAGTACCATTCCCTGGGCTTGGGGTCCAGGGATGAATGAAATGGAGAAGGCAAGTTGAGCACTAAAGTTTGTCATTCTCTCCTTCACAATCTGCCACTTAAGCTCCTGACACCCGACTCTCCACCATGACAGACTACACTTGGACCTGCGAGCCCAAACAAACCCCTTCTCCCTTCCATTGCCTTTGCCAGAGTGCTATATCCCAACCACAGGAAAAGAAACTAAAACAAACTAAACTTTGGATCATGATTTAAAAAAAAAAATCTGAAGAAAAGAGCACCTGCGGCTGTTTGATGAGTTAGGAAGACCACACAATTGAGTTCTAAGAATAAGCTCCAACCTTTGAGGATCTCAGTCTTTTTACCCAGAGTGAGAAGCTGTCCTGAGCCATGCGGAGCCTCCTCTTCTGACAAGTGGAGTAAGCCTATCCAAAATTGAAATGATTTCTAAACTCACGTGGCTTTTCATACAACTATCATGCTTTGCCTTGGGCAATTCTCCTTGTAGATGTGTGCAGGGATTTAGAGTTACAGATAATGGACTTACGACAGAGCGAGAGCCAAAGGCCCAGGGGTTGGGGGATGGCTGAGTCGGTAAAGCGATTGCTGAGCAAGCTTGAAGGCTTGAGTTCAGATCTTTGGCATTTATGTAAAAATCCAGGTGCTGGGCCAGCAAGAGGGGTGTTGGGTAAAAGACACTTGCCACTTGCCGGCAAGGCTGGCCTGAGTTTGATTCCAGAACCCTCATGGGGAAAGGAAAGAACCAAATTCTGCAAGTGTCCTCTGACCTCTGCACACATGAATCCACCCCCACCCCACCCCCCAACACACATACACAATCAATTTTTTTAAAAAGCTAGATATGGCCATGTTTGTCTGTAATCCCCAGTACTGAAAAGTCTGAGAAACAGGAGCTCTCTGGCCAGTCAAACAGCCTAGCCAAATTTATGAATCACATATTCTGGGAGAAACACTCTAAAAGATGAAACCTCTGATACTGACCTCTAGTCTCCTCACACACATGCATATGCATCCATACACACAGACACATAAACATACACATGCCAAGGAAAGACCAAATGGTGATTGTTTGGAGGCCTTTTAAAATGATGTGTTCTCATGGAACACAGCTGTTGTCCACGCTCATCTCGTGAGTCACTGAACAGCTGATAGATCATCCTGAGATATCCCCGCCGCTTTCCTGGATTCAAACCACAGGCATTGAAGCTTCAGAGCTCTGCTGAAAATCCCCTGAGCCTTGCAGCCCTCCCTCCCTCAGCACAAAAGAGGGGTCCTTTTCAGCATCTCACAGGCTCCAGGGGAGAAGAGTTCATTTGGGTTTAGATAAGGCTGAGAATCCACCTGAGCTCCATTGCCACGGGCCACTCTCCTGCACTCAGCACTTCAGAGCTAGCTGGAGAGGGGGCAGAAAGTCCCACTGGGCTGAAAACAGCAGCTCTTTCCCTTCCAGCCCGCCTCTGGGGCCCAGCTATCCCCCGCCGCATCTTTTCTCTATCCAGATTCAAAGCTTGTAATTCTATTTTTAGTTAAATCGTGTTTTGTCAGCTCCAATGTGTTTGTCTCCCAGACACCAGAGCAGAGGTGTAGTCCTCTTTTGCCATCAGTCACTGTCACAGACAGCAGCACCCAGAGTCCCTGGAGCTGACCCCGCTCAGCACAGAACATTCACTTGCTTTTTTAACTCCCAGGCTGCACAGGAAAACTACCAACAAAGAGGTACTGTGCACAAACTGGGCAAAGCCCAGTATGGCTTTCAAAAGGGCCAGGTCCTGTGCAGCAGAGAAGGGATGAAGGGAGAGAATAAAGGAAGGAAGGCAGGAGGGGCGGGGAAGGAAACAGAAGAGGGGAAGGAGATGGAAGAGAGGGGACAAGGACGCCATACTTCCACACAATAACTTGACAAAATATTATAAACAGCTATGGACTACTCTGCAGGGAAAGGAGCTTGCACAGGAAAAGATTTTTGCTATGTGCTGGTGGCTTCACATGATCACTAATGAGAATATTACATTATATTGGTTAAGCTCATGTGTCGGGCATCTCAGAAAGAATCTTAGATGCCTTCGCTCACTGAATGCTCATAGCCATTTAGATGCTATTTTTTCCTTCATTTAAAGGGAGGAAAGCTGAGACAAGGCTAAGACTGAAATGTTAATACAATCATGACAAGACTTACCATCTTCAATGTTGTAAACTCTCTACTGACTGAACCTGTTTAGACCTGTTTTAAAAATAGAAAACTGCAGGTTCCACTGCTAAAGAAAACTGACTTTCGCCCTCCCTGTAGCTATCAAATACCAACAGCTCCTCAGACAATGATGAGATTTTTGTGCACACCCCCCATTTCCTATACTGGTATTTTGTCTGCGTTGAGTGTACACAGGTCTTGTGTATGCTGTCACAATTTTTCTGAGTTCCTGTGTGCGGCTGTCAGGATTCCTTGACGTTAACTACCGCCTCTGGCTCTTGTAGTCTTTTTACTCCTTCTTCAATGAAGAGTCCTAAGCCTTGGGAGATGGGTACAATTTGGATGTCCCATTCAGGACTGAATACTCTCTAGCTAGACATAGTTACATAGTATAGGTTTCCTTCCAGTGAGAGAAAGTAGGTCTATATAATGCCCAAAGCCCAAGTTCCATCTACAGCACCATCTAATCTGTTACATTTCTATTGAAATCGGGTTTGTAACAACCTTGATGGGCTGGGAGATGTCTCATTTGGTAAAGTGCTTGCCGTACAAGGATGAGGACCTGAGTCTGATCCCCCAGAACACATGTAAAAGCGGGGTGTAGTATGCACATGAGTTACCCCAGTGCTGGGTAAGCAGAGACAGGAGCCCTATGGGCTTATTAGGCAGATATTCTAGACCAATCAATGAGCTCCAGATTTGGTGTCTTAAAAAAATAAGATGTATACCAGTGGGAGAAGATACTAGGTATTAACTTCTGGCCTCTACACACACATGCATACACATTCATGTGCACTTGCACACACATTAGAACACACATATACACATATACGATTTCAACAGTCGTGGTGTGTGGGACCTGTGATGTCATTCTCTGGCTAGCTTCCTCCCGCCTCACCCTTCCTGCTTTAATCCAATAGCAATAGTTCTGCAAGAATTTGAACTTCACATTCACCATCACAGCTCCCCCTCATTCCCACCATTCCCAATACCCATACTCTAACTTTCAACCACTTTACAGCTGATTTACCAAGAACCCAAGGGAGGAAGCTTCTGGAAGAAGTTCAGCACTCTTCATTCCAGCAAAATACTAGGCAAGTAGAAGCCATGCTGTTTTTTCATACATTCAGTCCACAAGCCTTTACTGATATTCTATTATAAAGAATGAGAGGTCTCAAGGCTGCAGAGATATGGGCATTTCAGGAGGACAATGTCCAGGGCAAAGATGGGCATGTCAAAAAACATTGATGATTAAATTCCCCAGGGACTTTAAGTTAAATTGGGATGCTATAAATAGACCAAAATAAAATAGCTAAGTTTTCTAACAAAACCCCATAGGAGCAAGTAGCTGCCTTGAGCCTTGAAGGAATAAAAAATCACAGCAGGCAGAAGTTCTACCTGGTATGTCCTCAGGAAAAGAAGCAAAGAGCAGAACAAATTCTGAAGCTACCCATGGCAGCACAAAGGGGACAAAGGTGTAGAGAAAGTGAAAGTGTTAGAGTTTATTCTTTTCCAAGTTTGGGGTTATATGGAATTGACCTGAACAGGTTGCCATTCGAATGGATGAATCCACTGTTAACCATCCTCCTGGGCCTAATGGTAGCTTTAGTAGACCAAGGGCTTGGTTCCCTTGTCCACTCCATCTCTTCTTTAGGTTTATGCTAATGGAGTGGAACTAATCTGTCACTGTGCTGGTTTGAATGAGAATGGCCCCCATAGGCTCATAGATTTGAATACTTGGTCACCAGGGAGTGGCACTGTTTGAAAGGATTAGGAGGCACTATTTGAAAGGATTGTTGGAGGAAACGCTTCACTGGGGATTGGCTTTGGGGTTTCAAATAGCCAATTCTAAACTCAGAGTCTTTCTCTCTTCCTGCTGCCTGTGGGTCCAGATGTAGAACTCTCAGATACTTCTCCAGCACCATGACTACCTATGTGCTGTCATGACAACAGACTAACCACTCAGACAGCAAGGAAGCTCCCACTAAGCACTTTCTTTTCTGAGTTGTCATGGTCATGGTGTCTCTTCACAGCAATAGAACACCAACAACGATTCATCTTTTCAACATGGCTGGAATATCCCAGGCCAAAGAGCTAAGAACTTCTAATCCTCCCTCTTCTCTCCTCATAGCAATCTTGGAGTCTATTATTGGAGGGTGGGAAATCCAACAGAAAGAAAAAACATAACGTTCTGCTTTAGTGAATAATTGCAATAATAATGGCATTTGTAAGCAGTCTCCCTCTCCCCCGACGTCTGTCCTAGGGAGCCTCAGGGGACTAATAAACTCAGCAAATGTTACACAAAATGAAAACTAAATCAGACATCCCAAAGCTGGAAAATGAGGTCACTCTGGAAAGGAAACACTACACACACACACAAAAAAAAACCCCCAAATGCCAGGAGGCAGAGCATTTTCACAGCTGCATTTCTGACTTACAAAGCCAAGGAATACCAGAAGAATTGGGGATGCTTACGGTTCTTAAAATTGAATCCATTTCCATGAGTTTGATTACCCTGCAGGTTAGAATGCAAACTGCCCCTTACAAGTGAGAAGTAGCAGAGTACTTAACCTTTCCAAAGTGTGTGTGTGTGTGTGTGTGTGTGTGTGTGTGCGCGCGCGCGCGCGTGCGCGCGCGCTTTGTTTTTTTGAGACAGGGTTTCTCTGTGTAGCTTTGTGCCTTTCCTAGAACTTGCTTTGTAGACCAGGCTGGCCTCGAACTCACAGAGATTCACCTGCCTCTGCCTCCCCAGTGCTGTGATTAAAGGCATGGGCCACCACTGCCTGGCAGTGTGTGTGTGTGTGTGTGTGTGTGTGTGTGTGTGTGTGTGTGTGTGTGTTTGACAAACAACACTAAGTTGAGATTCTCAAGTTTTGACCAAAGGATGGAGACTCAGAAAAACTACTGCCTGAGATTATATAATCCATTCATGATAAAGGTGAGAGGGCACACAGTCCTGCTGTCTGTGTGGCCAGCTTTCACAGGGGAGCCCAATAGGATTTTTCCTCGAAGGCAGTTCATCTTACTTGACAAACGTACTGACTGTGTAACCATCACTGTCCTAAATGTCTCTGGAGAATGATTCATGGAGCCTTCAAGATGCAGCAGGCTCAAGTACTTACATTGTCCCATCTGAGGAGGACCACAAGCTGAACCTGAGTCCACACATTCCGATTTAAGGGGTAACGTTCTTAACCATCACACTGGGATGCCTTTTGGAGGCATTGCTCCTTCACCTGTTTAGCTTTCAATTTAAATACTACAAGGTTACAGCTAAGATCACAGTCTCTTACATACCCACCCTTACCTTATCAATCCTATACGTGGGAAGCAACTACTTCTATGTCTTTGGATTGGTTTTTCTTTTACTTTTAAATTTATAACCATGTTTTAAAACTAATTTACATATATACCTTTAAAACTAATTTGTATAGACATCTAGTTATTTAGTTATAACCTGGGTTTTCGCCTCCAACTATTTAGGACTTGTTTGGCTCATCTATTGCTTTGTAAAAATCTAACCCTTCAAGACAGAAGCTTAAAGAAATAATTGACCAAAGTTGCTCCTCATGGTTCTGTGGTTTTGCTAGGCTCAGCTGAGCACACCCAGCTGTCTCCGTGGGGTTTGTGTAGCTCTGTGCAGACTGCGGCTGCGTCTGGAGCCCTCTTGAAGGCTTTGGTAATTATGAGTGAAATGTGTCAGCTGGCGTGACTCAGATGCAGAAAGCTGGGATCCTGGCGCTCTCAGGTGATCTCTCCACGTGATCACTACAGTGCTGAGCTTTCTGGGTAAGCGGACTCCTTACGTGGCCAGTAAAGAGGAAAGACAAACCCTCTCAGAGAAACACATAAATGGCATGATCTTTCCTTTAAAAAAAAAAAGATTTATTTTATTTATGTGTATGTATGTGTCCATACAGCCTAGAAGGCATCAGGTCCCTGGAACTGGGTGATTGTGAGCTGTCAGACATAGGTGCTGGGAACAAACTTGAATCTTTTGAAAGAGCAGAAAGTGTTCTTAACCACTGAAAAATTTTCCCGGCCCCTCTCCCTTGGTTTTTAAGTAGCATATAACAATTGTACAAGGCAATGGATTTCATTATGACATGTTCATTCATTTACACAACACATTTGATTATACTTAACTTCCTCCTTGCCTGCTCTAATCTCTCTCTCTCTCTCCCTTTTAGCTAGTACCCACCCCCAGAAAGTAAGGCCCTGTATACTTCCCTATATTTGTTAACAACTATATTCTGAATATGACAGAAACCATGAGTTATTTGTGTTTCTGACTGGTTTGTTTCACTTAGTAGTCGATTTCCAATTCCATCCATTTCCCTGAAAATTATATAATTTTGCTCTTTGTGGTTGAATAAAACTCCATTGTGTATATGTACCACATTTAACCTATTCATTGTAGATGGATATCTGAGCTGACTTTATCATGGCTTTGTGAATAGTGAATAGGGTGTCAGGTGTGTCTACTCTATGTGGAATTAGATTCCTCCATGTGGATGCCCTGCATCATGTGGTACTTCTACTTAGAGTTATTGGGGACCTTCCTTACTGGTTTCCATAGTGTTTGCACCAATACACACTCCCACCAACAGTGTGTATGTTCCTCCCTCCCTCCTCAGGAATAGAGCTGATCGTTCTCTTGATGACAGCCATTCTCACTAGTGTGAGATGGAATCTCCATGTAGTTTTGACTTACGTGTTTTCTTATTATGTGGTATTTTCTGGCATAGCCTAGAATTTCACAGTGCATTCCATCACTAACAGCCAGGTGCTCGACTCGGTCAATACGACAGTAGAGGGAGAATCTTCCTCTTCATGTGAAACTCCCAAAGCAAAGCAAAACAACATGCAGGTGGGAAGCACTGATCGGGTCATGTCTGTGCAATACAGCCCAGTTATTGAAACCTGCACATCCACCTGTCCCATTTCAAGCTTCTCAGCATTCAGTGTTTATATGGTTGTGATGTGTTCTCTACGCCTGAGCCGTATAATATACAATGAAAATCCTATCAAACTTCTATTACATCATCCTATTTTTTCTGGAAGTTAATTATTACAATTATTTTCTTCCTTATTCTTTTCTTTTTCTTTTAAGTCCCATGTTCCTTTCACTAAAATTGTCGCGGAGAGCAGTTTGGAACATCAGGAGGGCCAGCTGCCTGTCATTTTCTTTTCAGAGATTATTCTGAGACTTCATCCTCCTGATGCAACATGGCCCACTTGAGAGTGAGTTTCTTTCTTCTCTGGGTAAACATCTCTTTCAGATTTCTTTCCTCTAGCCATTAGCTTTTCTTTCTTCTCTGCTGAGCCATTTGTTTTATGGACATGTGGTACATGGTCTCATCCCTGGAGAATGGGCTGTACTTGGAGTTTCCAAAGAGTGAGATGATTAAGCATGTAGCAAGAAAAAGTAAGAGAACAAATAGTATTTAGCAGATAGATAGAAAAACATCATCAAAGCAAACACTTAGAATATCCAACAGAGAGGACTGGAGAACAAAAGTGATACCATCCAATGGTAGCTTGCAAAGTCTAGGAGAAATCAGCTGGGACAGAAGCAATCATGCCAGAGTTCCTGATTGAAATTTCCAGGCAGGGCAGAGCAGTCTCTTTGTGGATAAGCTTCTAGTTTCCAATCCCCACTGCAAGCATTTCTATATTATGACATAAATAATAGAAACCTGTACTGAAAATGGTTCACCTTCTAGCTGTTCCCAAGGACATAGTGTTTTTAATAACCATACATGCTTGCTGTTTTCCTGTCTCCTTGTCATGGGGCCAGGAGGCCAGTGGGCTCCTGAGCAAGGAACCTTAGAGGACATTTTGAGACAAAGATGTCTGGGTCTGAAATGGGAGAGGGTGTTGGGCTACTTCCAGAGTCAGTTTCTCCGTGAGCTTAGGTTGCACATGACAATTTACTGATGTATTTTATGTTACATATGGCTTCCTTTTAGTCCATCCATTCCTAATCATTCTCTTCATTTGATGAGAAAGAGTATGTAAGCAGTAAAGTTTCTGAGCCCTTGCCTACATGAAGATGAATTTCTTTCACATTCCCATTAACTTATCTAGATATTAATTTCCAAGTGAGAAAAAAATTTCCCCTCAACATTTGGAAGCCATTGTTCTATTATCTTTTAGCTTCCAATGCACTGTTGCAAAGTCCACTGCCAAGGTGATGTGCAATCCTTCCTGTTAGATTGACTTTCCCTCCTGCTCAGCTATATTCAGAAATGGTATGATGATAGGAGTCATTTCATATTCATTGCAGTAGAGAGAACATGCGTCCTTGTATGTCTTTGATAATCACTTCCAACTACTGCTATTCATTATTTTTTTAATTCTCTTTTTAATTCTCATGTATTGTACCTCCTTGTCGACCTCTAATTTTTTTCTCTGTCTTGCCATTTTATCTTTTTGAATATTAGTCCAACTTTAGGGAAAATACGATCCACTTGATCTCTGATTCAATCTTCCATTGATCACTGAATTCTCCATCATCATATGCATCCCCTACGAGCTTTCTTTTTCTCATACTCTTTGTATACTACCTTATCCTTAATTGTTGGAAGCAGTGTTATTTCTGGTTTTTAAATAACTATGGTGATATTGCATCCCCCAATATATTGTGCACCTTAATAAACTTATCTGGGGTCAGAGGACAGAACAGCCACTAGATATAGAGGCCAGAAAATTGTGTCACACACGCCTTTAATTCTAGCATTTCAAAGGCAGAGATCTGTCTGGATCTCTGTGAGTTCAAAGCCACACTGGAAACAGCCAGGCATGGTGACACATGCCTTTAATCCCAGGAAGTGATGGCAGGAAACAGAAAGGTATATAACGTGTGAGGACCGGGAACTAGAGCTTGGTTAAGCTTTTAGGCTTTTAGCAGCAGTTCAGCTGAGATTCATTCAGGTGAGAACTCAGAGGCTTCCAGTTCAAGGATACAGGGTCAGCTGAGAAGCTGGCGAGGTGAAGTCAGCTGTAGTTTGTGTTCTGTCTCTCTGATCTTTCAGCGTTCACCACAATACCTGGCCCTGGGTTTGTTTTTATTAATAAGACCTTTCAAGATTCGTGCTACATGCCGGGCGGTGGTGGCGCACACCTTTAATTCCAGCACTCGGGAGGCAGAGGCAGGTGGATCTTTGTGAATTGAGGCCAGCCTGGTCTACAGAGCGAGATCCAGGAAAGGCGCAAAGCTACACAGAGAAACCCTGTCTCGAAAAAACAAAACAAACAAACAAACAAAAAGATCCATGCTACAAATAACTGTAGTTTTCTGCTTGTTTTTTTTTTAACCATTCCTTCATTTTCTTTGTGCTTTATTTTGTTGTTTTCTTCTTAGTTTCTTTCATGTTGAAATATTTTCCTTAAGTCTAGTACACTAGGAAATTTAACAATTGCTTCTCTGTGACTTAAAAGGAATCTGGTTGTTTGGGGAAAAATGGAAGTCTACTTCAATGGCCATAATTTCTGGCCTTTTCTCCTATCCACTGAAGAAAAGCACCAAGTTGTACGTTTGACAGCCAGGCTTTAGAATTGAGTGCAGAGGATAGCATGTGGGATAGAAGACCTACTGCATAGGTTTTATTAATCTCCTGGAATTTATCACTTTCCTCCAACCCTTTTGTGTTCTTGGTGATCCAAATTTTCAGGTCCCCTGGTTGGAAAAATATTTCTTTTCTTCCATAAAATAAACCACGCACCTCCTGCCAAGATGGAAGAGAAATGTCTACCTGGCTTGTGGCTTGTGTTAACAGACTGAGAAGATTCAACTATTCCTTGTAGAACTACAATTGTTTTCTTCTTTTTACCTCCACCACTTCCCTCCATATTGCAGGAATTGATAGTCCCGGTCATGATGTGACAATGTATCTGAATCTTCTTAGTGCCTGCTTGTCCATTTAGGTGTTAGCTGCTTTGATAAATCAAAGAGCACCATTTGTCTTTTCCTCTTTCCCCATGTGTTTTCTGGCATCTTTCTCACTGTATCCCACTTTCTTTGTCCTTTTGAATCCAACTTTTTATTTATTACTCTATGCATGCTTGGTGTTTCAGAAGTGTATTGTTCAATCTGCTTACATATATTACCTTAAAACTCTGCTTTTCCCTTCTTCTGACAGACAAAAACCACAGAAGTCATGCTCTCCACCCAGCAGTGTAAAGAAAGTAACTGGTGAAGCAGGCTATGTGACAGATATTCTGAACTAAAATCACATCTTTGGTCATTGGGAACCGTACCCACTCAGATTTCAGATTTCAGCTCTCTGAGAATTATTTGCGTGTTTCATTCTGTGTTGCAGAATTGTGGCCTGAAGTTAATTGATTGTAGGACTCTTGTTTGATTTCATCAATAGAAGATGCTTTGTGTCTTCTAATAGAATCCCAAAGTTTCTGCTTTGTGTCTTATTCTGTGTGCTCCTCAGGCAGGACATGAAATCCCTTAGCATCGTTGTCCAGAGTTAACTACAAAAAAAAAAAACAGTACCATGGGCCAGGCTGGTGACAATGGAGCTCTCTGAGCAAAGTCCTGCTTAGGTTGGTCAGTACTTGGCACTATGTATGTTAGGTTTACTTTGCAGAGGTTTTTGTTTTCCTCTTTATTTTTGCTTGATAGGCCACAGATTTTATTTTGGCCTTGATTTATTTTCCAGATAAAGCACATAATTTATTTTTAATGCAACTGGAAATCATTTTAAATGGTGCCAGCTCAATGCACAGCAGTTCTTTGTAGAGGTAAGAACCTGGTTGGATGGACAAAGTACTGATGTGACACCTGAGTGACATGCTCTTAGACTAGTGATGATAGTTAGTCAACCTAATGAAAAGAGGTCTCTTCCAGAAAGGTCTTTATTGTTTCTGACTCTAACAAATGCCATGCGGGAAGAGGTGGATAATACAATGTGAAAAGCTCTAAACAGTGTTAGTTTTAAAGAGTAGAAAGTACAATAGCAACAAGAGATTTTTGCACAATGACTAGCTGTGGATAAAGGGCCAATTAGCCTTTGACTCTGTTCAATACTATCTACTGCATAATATAAATGCTTTTTAATTGAGCTGCAAGTTGAGAAGTAGAGAGAAGAGAAAAAATGTCCTAAATATTGTTTTCTTT
This sequence comes from Peromyscus nudipes, assembly GCA_902168325.1. NCBI lineage: Eukaryota > Metazoa > Chordata > Mammalia > Rodentia > Cricetidae > Peromyscus > Peromyscus nudipes. The sequence continues at coordinate 15,981 of CABHPH010147994.1, read as the reverse complement.
TCTGAATGGTGACTTTATTATGAGCATTCAGACATTGTTTTATTGTGGTGTAGCATACACTGGAGTACTTCAGTTATACAACTCAGGGCAACCCTACCTCATTAATACAGAATATCCTAGAACCCAGGCCATCACCATATGTCCCTTTTCACTTACAGGAAATCACTCTGCTGACGTCTAAATGTACAGCTTAGTTAATATATTCTTGAACTTCATGAACATATGTTCATACAACTTGTGTCATTGGTTCCATCTTCTTTTGCTCTCCAGTCTACGAAATTCATCCATTTCATTATATATAACTGTAGCTCTCGTTATTTTTCTGAATTAATATCCTATTACATGAATATTCCATAACATACTTATCCATCCCTCCTGATGGAGAATTGAGTGGGTTTTCTGGCTGGTGCCATCATAGCAGCACTGATGAAAACCTGGTTACACATGAATCATTGTGAGTGTATACTCACTTCTCATGACCACATATCTAGGAATAGACAGATTGCTGAGTAACAGCATCAGTATGCATTCAATTTTAGTAAATACGACCAAAAAATTTACGGATGTGGTTGCTATGCTCTTTAAATCTCTGTATTCAAGTATCTTTAAAGTCTGTGCTTTTCATAGAATAGCCTTTGAGGCTGACTCACTAAGTCTAAATCACTATTTCTCAACAAGCAGTTTCTATTTATTTGGCCACAGAGGCAAAATTTTAGGCTGATTCAATTACTGAAAAGATTTCAGAAGAATCGTAATATATTGACCAAATGAAAGGCTGTAGTAACTCAGCTCCAAACAGCCTTATAATATTCTATAGAAGTTTTAAAATGTTAAAAGAGAATCGTTTCTGCAGAAAGAGTTCAGCAGAGGGAAGATCTAGCCTGCTATCCTGGAGTGATTGCCTATTCCATTTGAGTTGCCGTTTCTATCATGCACATCGTCTATAAACCAGAATTTGACTCCAAAAGGAGCCTGGCTCCTTTATTTTCCATTTAACTTGAATGGGCTCATGAAGAGAGAACAATCATTTGAAGCAAATTGAAACTTTAAAACATCAGGTAGAAAAAAACTTTTGATAGAAATGAACCTCTATCTCTTTTTTAAAAAAGCATATTTTATGTACTCAGCGTGTCATAGAAAGGTCACATAGGTAATTTCTCTTGAAGATGTATTAATAACTGCGAATGTTCAAAAGAAAATTGCATGGCAATATCAAAGTTTCACCAAGAAATGGGCCTAGCTGTGACTTCACAAAGGATAAACTAAGTAAATAATGCAAAAGGACTGAGTTTGGGATTCTCTTTCATGTTTATCAACTTGATTTAATCTTCATGTAGTGGATACATACATCCATCTCTTAGAATGAAAGCATAGTAGCAACTTCATAAAAGGCTTACATCCAAATCAGAATTCTAGCTTATGAATCAAAAAAAGTGTCACTTGGGCTGGAGAGATGATATATCAGTTCAGAGTGTCTGCTACTCTTCTAGGACACCAGAGTTGAGTTTCCAGCACCCATGACAGGATACTCACAGCCACCTGTAACTCCAGCAGCAAGAGAGTTGATGCTCTCCTCTAGCCTCCCTCCAATGGCACCTAGCTTACATGTGCATATGCGCGCGCAAGCATGCGCGCGCGCACGCACACACACACACACAATAGATAGATAGATAGATAGATAGATAGATAGATAGATAGATAGATAGATAGATAGATAGATAGATGATAGATAAATATCTGTAGCTCGAGCCTTGGCTCAGTGGTTAGAGGACCTGGGTTTGGTTCCCAGAACCAGCATGGTTGCTCCAAACTGTCTGCCACTCCAGTTCCAGGGGATCCAATGTACTCTCTGACTTCTGTGGGAACCAGGCATGCACATAGTACATACACATAAATACAAGCAAAACATCTACTGGCATAAGAATAAAATCTTATAAAATAAAATCTAAGCATAACTGTTTTAATGTACGTGCTAAGCAAGCACTCTTTCACTGAGCTACATCCTTAATGAAAATTTTTAAAATATTCATTGTATATGTTCATTGTACATGAGACGGTATCCCATAAGGACATTTTTACAAAAACATGTATTAAACGTTGACCCTATCCCGTACACACCCTCCTACTCTCCCCTTCCCTTCTGTGTCCCCTCCCGTTAGTGCCCTCTGCTCTCCTAGAAGTTTTACTTCCGCTTTCAACCTACATATGCATACACAATTTTATGTATCGATGTAAAGTCTAAAAATGAGAAACAAAAGAAAACATATATTTGTGTTTCTGCAAGTGATTTGACTTGCTTAATACAACTGTCTCCAGGCGCATCGATTTTCCGGAGAGTAATACATTCCACTGTGTACATCATCTACCATATTTTCTTTATCCATCCCACTATTGTTGGACGTAGACATTGGCTTGGTTCCATAACAGAGCTGTTATAAATAGTACTGCAATCAAATAAATATAGATGTGCAAATGTGTGTGTGATATTGTCCACCAAAAACTTGTTTTAAACCATATTAACTTTACATGAAAATGATCATATTTATGATATATAATTTAGAAAACACATGTATCTGTCATATTGAACAAGAGGAATCCAAAACGTCAGTCTGACGATCACTTTCTTGTTTCCTCACTGACGGCTTAAGTTATCCTCCACAGTTGCTTCCTCCTCATCCCTTTGGCAAAATTTAACGTGAATTACATGAAATTTCTGATCATTCTCAAATAAAAGCAAAAGGTTCCTTAAGTGCAAGCATGCACCTCCAAGACCAACTGACATTTTAAAATATCTCAATAATATTGTGGAGCTACCTACTATAAAAGTTGCTCTAACATGCACACTTACCACCAGAACTCCCTATAACTAACTAGCTTTATGACTTATCACCATTTCTACCATTATAAACTACATTGACCAAAACAACTTCTCTCTCTCTCTCTCTCTCTCTCTCTCTCTCTCTCTCTCTCTCT
>CABHPH010147994.1:620-12908 GCA_902168325.1 Peromyscus nudipes | reverse complement strand
TCTCTCTCTCTCTCTCTCTCTCTCTCTCTCTCTCTCTCTCTCTCTCGCTTAATCTGTACTTTCACTAAAGTCAGAGCTGCTTTAGTCAAAATGGAAATAGTTGCTACTACTGGGGGAGGGGGGTTGCATATGAAAACATTAAGAAAAAAGTCAAAACTATCTAGAATAATTTCACTTAAGGTTGATATTCCATTGCCTATTTCATTGAATGTTCTAGGGACTTAGACATTTTACTATTATGCTGCACATTCGGTTGCAATGCACTTTAATTTAACAAGATACGCATGTCAATAAATACAAATTTGACGCTTCCTCATTTTGAGGGTTGAATGTTGGTGTACAAATGTCTGCATATATCATAATTCATTTAATCAATTTCTGATTGACTGGCAATTTATTTATAATTTTATGCTATTACTCACATAATCATCTTTTCAGCAACCTTTGATAACCATTATCATCATTATTGTTATTATTTGATACAGGGTCTTATGTTTCCTAGGCTGGCCTCCAGTCCCCTAAATAGCTCAGGATGATCTTGACTTTGAACTTCTGATCCTCCTATTTCCACCTATGCTGCCACATACTCATGGTTTCTGCCCAAGGTGTTTCCTGCACTTGGCTCTTTGGAAGTCCCTACCCATCTTTGTTTAACTGACTTCTGCTTTTTTTTTTGATGCCTAGGTTGCTCAGAACATCACAACGCATTCCATGTATCTGGTTGCTCCTGGGATGCATTATCACCTACATGACCAAACACAGTCCCAAGGCTTTATGTTTTCTAATGTCTTAAATACTTACTAAGTTGATTATTTTTCCCTTCCTGCACTGACCATCTTTCAATTATTTCCTATTCAACTTCTCACTGATAATTTGGTTGTAATATAAAAAAAAAATCGTAAGCCTCGGGATCTTTTGTCCTGGAAGATCCATTTTAGCAGTCCTGAACAACATATGTTTACAAGGTTTTTTGTTTTTTGTTTGTTTGTTTTGTTTTTTGTAAAATGGGCAAAGTAATATTTTTAAGGGTAGCCGTATAGAATCACAATCACTCTCCACTTTCATTTCCCTTTTGTCCCATTTCCCTTTATGATGGGAAGAACTGGAGTGACCAAGGGCTATTTGGGAACTTATTAGGAGATTAATGTGAATATTGTAATTTGTGGGTTGTAGTGTATAGACCCAGTTACCTGCAGATGTAATTACGGCTTGCATCAGCCCATTTACAGATGGCTTCCAAAAGTACATCTTGTGTTCTAAGTTCAGGCTTACCCTAAACCATTTCAGGATGGAGATTGCCACAGGAACCCACCCTGTACGTCTCTGGGGAAAATGGAAGAAACAAGATTTGACATGTGGAGAGCCAGCACACTCACTAGAATGACCAGAATTTAAAGATACTATTCAGACAATGTGAGTTGGCACTGGGAAGATGCAGAACAGCTGAGTCTGATATGTTTCTAGTTGGTGGAAGACACTTACCAATTTGGAGACCTACCTGGAAGTATCTAGTACAGGTAAAACACACATGCACACAAATATACTGGTATGAAAAGTGTATAGTGAAACACATTACTCTGTATGCCAGTTTTTTAAAAAAATAATAAAATGAGTAAAACAACACCAGGCACCTTACATTCTATCAAAACCAATCCTAATAATTCAAGAAAATGAACAACTCTAGCAAGAAAAATAGGTGCATAAAGTCTTTCTAGATGCTTTATTTTTAATAGTCCAAAATTGAAAACAGCAAATGATCATCAGTTAGAGAAAGAAAAATGAAGTATAGCATAATCAGAGCATGGGAAATTACTCAATAATAAAAATGAACAAAGTATGCACATACACACACACACACACACACACACACACGCACGCACGCACGCACGCACGCGCGTGCACGCTTGTGCGCGTTTCCAAAAGCAAAAGAAGCATGGCACAAAATTTCAACATACCACAGGGGCTCTTTTCTGTTATAGAAAAAGAAAAGTTAACCTACGGCGACCTCTTGGTGATGATGATAGCCGGATTGCTTCTAGGATTTTATTGACTGGAAGTTAGCATAATGGAATTTCGGGAGACAGAGGAAAACTCTAGTCTATGGAAAACTCTTCTAGTTTTCAAAAGGGTAAGATTTCAGGATGTCTGGTAGCAATGACAATTCTCATCTGTCAGAAAATTCTTAAATATGCAGCATGTATAATCATCAATGTACTGTGTGCTACCTAAAAAGTATGATAGAAATTGGAAAAGCTAGATCAGGTGTGATGGTGTATATTGGTGTATGCCTGTAATCCCTCCACTCAAGAGTCAGAGGCAGGAGGAAATAGAGGCTAGTCTGGTTTACAAAGTGAGACCATACTCTAAGATCCAAAGGCTACAGATTGAAACCAATGGCTAGGTGCATGTCCAGCATGTGTTAGAATCCCTGTGTTTCTAAGGTCAATTCTGGAGAAAGCTATGAATTGCATGTTCATCTGTACTTGTGTGTTTTAAGCGATTCATGCTTCCCAACTCTCATTGCTTTTTAAGGAAAGAATAACTTTCTATTTTCATCTCAGAAAATGTCACTACTATAAAACTCTTAGAGTATAAAAAAAGGTGATTGAGGAATGTACAGACGAAAATATGGGTGTAACTATTGCTTTGAGCACTCAGTTAAAATGACGTTTTCTAAGTTAGTGGTATTTTACATTTGCTAGTTTTAGAATTTTTGAATTTTTAATATTTTCTCACATTGCATATTGACATTTGTCTATTGCTTTTCATTTTTGATATTTCTGAGGGGTGGGGGTAGGTCTTATGTATCTCAGACTGAGCTTGAGCCCCCTACATAAACAAAAGTGATCTTGAACTTCAGGTGTTCCTTTCTCCATCTTCCAGGCGTTAGGATTACAATCGTGTACTACCACACCTGGCTGATGCAGTGCTGGGCATGAATGACAGGGAAATACTCTCCCAACTGAGCTCCATCTCTAGCCCCTCATGTGTGATTCTAAGTCATTTTTATTTATATGGTCAAATGAGAAGATTTCAGACAACTGGAGGTTTAGATACCACCTCTGTCACTGCCAATTTGACCCTTCTATTAGAAAGTTCACAGACACTTCACACTCAAACCCCAAGTCAAGTATTCTTGATCCTGCCACACCTGTTCACCTCTTGGGTTCTCCTTCCTGGAGAATGTGAGCACCAAGCCCTACTTGCTCAAACTATAAATTCAGAAGCATGCCAAGTTCTTTGCTTCTGTTGCTCTTACAACCAGTCCACTGACACTCTTTAGTCTACCTTGAAACTGTTCTCAAACACCACTTATGTCTACTTTCATAACTCCAACTGTACTCTATATTCTTGAAGATGAAAATCATCCCGATTAACAAACATCTCTGTCTCCCCCAGGTCAGTTCTGCTGCTCTCTTCATTTTAGATGGCCCAAAGAGTGACTCCACATAGCGCTTATAACAATATCTGAAGCCTCACACCCATCTTTCAGCACCTGCCTATGTAATCAGAGCCCTTCCTTCCTTTTTATGTTTACCCACAATTCCCTAGCTCTCTTCCTCTTTCTTTCAGACATGTGTGTTGCTATTCTAACCTAATTAAGTATACATCTGACTTAGGGCCTTTGCTTTTGATTTTGTCTCTAATTAGAAGATTCTGTCCCTATAATCTACAATCTATAATCATTTCTCAAAGCTTGAAGCAGCCACTCAAATGTACTTCTTTCTGAGTAGCCTTACTTCTACACTACCCAAAGAAATATCTTTGTCACCCTTAGAGCTTGCTTGCGTGCTTGTTTGTTTGCTTTGAAAAACGCTGACATGGCATTATACACTTAACTCCCTTTTCCATGTCTCTCTAACTAGAAGATAATTACCTACAGGAAAGTGGTCTAACTTCTATAGTGCTATTTCTCTGTCACTTATGGCTCTCTCACTTAAGGTATCTAGTGCATAATTGGTACTTTCTAAACATTTGTCAAATGATGCTAGTCTTATTTAAAGTTGGTTGGCACTCTCTGGACATGTGGAATGTATACACACAATCAAAACAAGACAGTGTCCAAAAGATTTACAATATAAGACAAGTCATAGGCACTATGGGAGAACCTATTACTATTACTAAATGGATATAGTATTAAACTGACTCCCAATGACTTATCATTATACCCAAAGATCAATGCATTTCTCAGCCCTCATGAGAAGCTTCTATTGCAGAAGATGATGATAATAAAGATAATTTAGAGAACTACAATTGGCCAATTTGCAGAGAATAAGACTTTACAGTGCTCAGCTCTAAATGGAACACCTATATTGCATTTTTTTTTCTTCCAGGACTCAGGGGTCATTGCTGGAGTGGGTGTGGGAAGATTGTAAGTACTGAAGCTGTTGGATGATGGCAAGGAAACATCTTCTGGAGGCACCAGGTCAGCTGTACATATGACCTGACAGTGATAGTGACTTCTTGCAAAAGACCTGTGTAAACTCAAGACAGACAAAATTACAGTGTGGAGGAGGGAAGGAGGGCACAATGTCCCACCACAAGCTGAGGAGCTATTGGCATTTGACAGAAGCTGGGGAAGGGAAAGGGAGTTTTCTTTACAAGTGTAGCCCCTAGTAAACGACCATGCTTCACTGGAAGGTGACACATCTAAGATTATATGGGCAGCACAAATGGACTTGGTGGGTGAAAAAAGGAGAGAGAGAGAAGAAGTTTAGGTGGTTAGGGAAAGGGGGTATATCTGGGATGGATTATTGGAATAGGTTAATACATTGTATGAAATTCTTCAAGAACTAATAAGAAGATTTACAATATGACAGCATGGCTCTTCATCTCTCCCGCATGACCAGTCCGTAGTTACTCTAAATGAGTTGGTTGTGTGGGGAAGGGATTACATGACTTACTTTTCTCATTGCTATGACAAAAGAACTGACCAAAGCCACATAAGCAATAAAGGGTTTATTGGGCATGTGCTTTGAGGTTCATCTATCATGCTAGGGAGTATATATCATTGAGAGCTGGAGGCAGCAGATCAAATTGCCTATATAGTTTGAAAAGTAATAAAAAATGAATGCTGGTGCATGGTGCATTTTCTCCCTTTCATTGAGTTTGGAACCACAGCATGTGGAATGGTGCTGCCTACATTTGTGGTAGGTCTTTCCACCTCCATTAACTCGGTCTAGGAACTTCCTCATTGACCTATCCAAGGGTTGGTATTCTACAATTCTAGAACTTGCTGTGTGACAACCAATAGTATCTATCACAGGGGTCATTCTGTTAAAAAAGAACCAAATACCCTGCAATTGGTGAATGGCACATGACACCAACAACAGTAACATTTAAGACTACACAGTTCCAACGTCTGATTAAGCCATTATTTCAGATACTCTAAACACATGCTATCTAGAAGTGGTTTGATGTCATTATCCCTTCACGGGTCATAAAGACAAAGAAGATGGAGGGGTGTTTTCTTCAGTGATATTTTTAACATATTAAACATTAAAATGTTGGGAGATAGTCATAGAGAAAATACAACCACTTGTCAGTCTCTTATCTTAATCAGTTCTAAGCTGTTTATAATCCCTCATATGTCAGTGTCTGGTCTAGGCATTAGCATGGTAAAGCTGATCTATCTTTCCTAATATCAGTGATTAGGTAATTAGATGACATGTAATAGAAGGCTCAATCTACCTTAATTTTTTTTTTTTGGTTCACAACATTACAAACTAGACACAGACCAGCTTTGGGTAAAGCTTGACCCAAAAGCCCTGACACGGTCCTCAAAAACTTTCTCTCTCTCTCTCTCTCTCTCTCTCTCTCTCTCTCTCTCTCTCTCTCTCTCTCTCTCTGTTTTTTTGTCTGTCTGTCTGTCTGTTTCTCTCCTCTGCCGTAGGGACTGTTTGCCCCTGATCCACCTAGAAACAGCTTTTCCACCCTCCAGGAGCTCCAATTTTCTTTCCTCATGGAATCCAAAACCAAAACAAAAATAAACAACAAAACAGGCAATAAGAGTAGCAAGCATCACATCCTGGGTCTTACTCTCCTACATTATCCCACAAAGAAGGACAGAGAAGGAAATTTTTCCTTTGTTGCTGGAAATGAGAAGAAACTCCTTCAAGGCTGCCCACCCCCAAACATGTCTAATTTGCCCTCTGGTCAGACATGATATTCCTGATCCGGTCACTCTACTAAAGGAAAGAAATACTAACAGATTGAAAGCAGCCCAGGCTGTGGGAGACAGCAATAAGTTACAAACAGCACCAGATGAGAACAAGCACTGGTTTTCAAAACAGCAGAAAGTGCTTGTAGACAGCAAAGGGGTATTGGCTGTAGTTGAAGGCTACACTCCTGCTAGCTCTACAGCCTTCGGGTGCTCTAGACCATCCTGATGCTTGCTATGGTAAGAGCACCTTTCAAGGATTAACCAAGGGCTCAGGCAGCTTGAGTTATTTACGTGATTTCATATTGAACACATAATATTAGGATATGCTTATGACTTCCTTACTCTTGTCTCTCCTCTTCCCAGGAACTAGACAGACAACTTCAGAACTTTAGATTCTCTCTGTGCTAAAGCCTCATCTGTAAGCACAACAAAGGCCTAGACTGCAAAGGAAAAGAGTTGATGTGAAGTCACCACCTGCTACTGAAATTCCAGCTTGCCGGCATAATAAACTGGCTTCTCTCCTGTTCCCTGCGGGAAGACCCCTAATTAAATAGTGAAGTTCCTCTTTGACAAGAATACAGGCATCTCTTTTTTTATTAAGAAATTTTTTATTCATTTTACATACCAATCACAGATCCCCCTCTTGCCTCCTCCCACTTCTCCAGCCTCCCCCCAACCAACCCCCCCCATTCCCTCCTACAAGAAGGTAAGGCCTGCCATGGGAAGTCAGCAGAGCCTGTAACATTCAGTAGAGCCAAGTCCAAGCTCCTCTCCCTACCTCAAGGCTGTGGAAGGTGTCCTACCATCAGTAATGGGCTTCAAAAACCCTGCTCATGCACCAGGGGTGGATCCTGATCCTACTGTCAGGGGGACCCTTAAGCAGATCAAGCTACACAACTGTCTCCCTTATGCGGAGGGCCTATCAAAATGGCTAAGATCAAAAACACTGATAACAGCTTTTGTTAGAGAAGATGTAGAGCAAGGGGAACATTCCTCCACTGTTGGTGGGAATGCAAACTTGTACAGCCACTCTGGAAATCAGTGTGATGGTTTCTCAGAAAATTGGGACTCAATCTTCCTCAAGACCCAGCTATACCACTCTTGGGCATATACCCAAGGAATGCTCAATCATACCACAAGGACACATGCTCAACTATGTTCATAGCAGCATTATTCGTAATAGCCAGAACCTGGAAACAACCTAGATGCCCCTCAGCTGACAAATATGGGCATTCTTGATTCCCACTAGATACAGCTATTCCTCTTGATAGGCTCTTCACTCCAATATCCTGTTTTAGAAAGCCCTCCCTAGATCATGTGTCTGACTCAGGCTCCTTGGTGATCTTTACACACCCTTCACAATTCTTTTGACTATGATCTAAACAATCTGTACAGCTAAGTCATTTTAATGACTTCATTCTTTTGGAATACTTTTATTGTGATGCTCCTTGAATTGGGACCAAGCAAGGTGAGTCCATATTTGGTACTTTCTCCACCACTATAAATCTCTCCCAGGACCTCTGGTGGACCTCCAAAGATTCAGAAAGTACCAAACTTTTTATACAAGTATCATGAGACAGAACTAAAATCAACCTGATAACTGATGTGATCACTAAGTGATTGGCAGGTAGGTGGCATATGAAGTGTGAATACACTGAATAAAGGGATGCTTCATGTCCTTAGACAGTTGGAACAATGTGGTGTGAAATTCCATCATGCTCCTCAGAACAGAACACAATTTAAAACTGTTGAATTATTCACTTCTGGAACTTTCCATTTAAGATTTTCATAGCATGGTTGATCATGGGTAACTGAAATTGATGAAAGCAAAACCTGTATGAAATTCATCCTTATTCCATAGAATATGTACCATTAAGGTGGGATCTTAATACATAGATTTCACAAAACACATGCATCTTTGAATACAATAAACAATGGTCCTTCCTGTTAACAGTGATAAAGAAGACAGTATAAAAAGCCAAGCATTCCACAGTCTCTTATGCTCTGAATATTGATTACTTGACCAGCTCTACTTAATCTACTGAAAAAGAAACTTCTTTGATGACAGTTGAGAGCTGCGTTATGAGTTGGTTTAATATCAAGTCCATTTAGTAGAATAATAATAATAGGTTCTCCCATAGGGCCTATAACCTAACTAGCCACAAGTTCTTTGACCCAATAACAGTGCCATATTAGGTTCCATTTTGTTATAAAAATTATTAAAAACCATTATCATGACAATGACAGTGTTTTCTGGACACATTAGGTCACATCTGAATCCACAGCAGTTATGTCAGCCTGTACAAGACATGCACAAGCTCAAGAGAGATAATATCCCAGCACGGAGGGAAGAGATGGGCATGAAGCTTCATCCATAGTTGAGGAGCTATTGGTAATTGACAAGTGCTGATGAGAGAGTCAGTCGCCTTTAAGAATGCTACCCCTGGAAGGTCAACCACACTGCAGGGAATGGGCCCACACTCAAGAATATTTGGGAAACAAAAATTGAATCTGATTTTTTAAAGCTATCTTGAAGTTGAGTGGGTAGGGAGGTGAGAGCGGATCTGGGAGGACTCGGGGGAGGGAGGAGTGATTATGATCAAAATACACTATATAAAATTCTCCACAGGCATGGTGGTGCATGCCTTTAATCCCAGCACTTGGGAGGCAAAGGCAGGCATATTTCTGTGAGTTTGATGCCAACCTGGTCTACAGAGCTAGTTCCAGGACATCCAAGGCTACACAGTGAAGTCCTGTCTTGAAAAATCAAAGATAGAGCCTGGAGAGATGGCTCAGCAGTTAAGAGCACTGACTACTCTTCCAGAGGACCTGGGTTCAATTCCTGGCACCCACATGGCAGTTCACAACTGTAACTCTTGTTCCAGGGGATCTGACCACCTTCACACTAATGCATGTAAAATAATTTTTTTAAAAAAAGAAGAAAAAAATAATCTCAAAAAGTTAATAAAAGTATTATTTAAAAAGAAAACAATATTGATTTTTATCTAAACTCAATACAACACTATTTACAACATGATACACAGATAAAATTCTTAAGTTATAACCAATATATACCATCATGTGAAGCTTGAAGGGGGCGTGAGTGTCTCAGCTATTGGTGGTGCCCAAGTGAAGCCTAAGAGATAGGCATGGTGAAGGGCATCATGTAGATGAGAAGGCAAATGAAAGGGGATGTAGGGGAGATGTGACAATCCTGCTTCAAAAAGCATTTAGAGCTGGGCGATGCTCGGCAAGTAAGTGTTTGTTGTGTGAACATGAGGGTCTGCATTTAATCCCCCACAGCCCTTGTAAGGAAGAAGCTAGGTGCAGTGGCTGAGGAAGGAGCGACAGGAGAATCCCAGGGGCCCTCTAGCCAGTCAGTTGAGCCAACTTGACAAGCTCCAGGTTCAGTCAGAGGTGCTATCTCAAAAACTATGATGGAGAACAAATGAGGAAGACATCTGATTTGACCTTTGGCCTCTCCAGGTTCTCCTACACAAATGCAAACACACACATGTACACATGTGCACAAGTACACACACACATCACACACACACACACACACACACACTTTCTTAAAAAAAAGCAGCTAAAGTTGGTTGCATTTAACCTGTCTTCATCCCCCAAAGTTTGACCATCTTCTGTGAAGACTGAACGCACCCTCCTGTTTTTAAGCTTTCCCGGTGGCCTTAGACATATGAAACGTCTCCGGCTCTTTCCCTGGTTGGTATGTTTGCCTGAAATTGCTCATCTTTTCAGTGTCATGATCTTGATATACCTGACCAAATTCTGTATGTTGAATGTTTAACCACCAAAGTGACAGCATTAGGAGGTAGGGTCTTTGGGAAGTGGTATGGTTTATGTGAAATTCCTCCGAGGTTCCCTTGGGTCTCCAGTGGGTGGTGCTGTTTCAGGAAAGACGCAGAATTTTACAATGTGAACCTTTGTTTGGGGAAATGGATTACTTGGGGGTGTATCACTGAAGGGTATACATCTTGGCCCGATCCTTATCACACTTTGTGTCCACATTCAAGTGAACAAGTTCTCCCTCAATATAGTCCTGTCGTCAGATGTTCTACGTCATGAAAGGCCAAGAAACAGGGAGCCAAATGACCATGGGCTGAACTCTCTGAAACAAGGAGTCAAAATCAATCACTCCTTTTCTAAGTTGTTTACATCACAGTGATAGGGTCATAATCACCACGGGAAGCCATTTGATCATGAAACAGAGCCATCACAAGAGAGGTCATTTTAGGAAGGACCCCGGAAAGCTCACTTGCCTTTGCTTCCACGTGAGGATAGCGTCGGAAGGCACAATCTATAAACTAAGAAATAGACCCTCACCAGACACCAGATGCACTAACCTTGAGCTTCGCAGTCTCCAGAATCACGAGAAATAAACTTGTGCTAACAGCCTGGCCTGAGTAGGACAGCCATTCAGGTTTACTCTCTCACCACAGCTTTCCACAGTCCTTGGCAGATGACAACCTTAGCCTTCTCCCCAGCTCTTTTCTCAACTTTTGGCATGCAGCACATAAAAAGATGTTTATTTCAAGATATTAATTTTTATTGTAACATCTCATTTTTTTTGTCCCTAGGAGCTTTATTTAATCCCTGCTCCCACTTCTATGTTCTATCATAAAGATAATATTTATGACATGCTGTAAACACTGAACATGTTACTGCACAGAGTCATTACCAGCAGCCTTTTTAAGTGTGTGCTGATCAGAAAGCGATGTCTGTTTTCCTGTCTCACATGATGCTACTTCAACCTAGATAGTTCACTGAGGTTTAGATTCACTTTAAGACATGGCTTGGGAGCTGGAGAGATGGCTCAGTAATTTAGACTGTTTGCTGTTCTTTCTCAGGACTGGGTTCAATTCCCAGCACCCACATAGTAGCTCACAACCATTTGCAATTATAGTGTCTGCAGATCTGATGCTCTCTTTTGACCTCTGCAGACACCAAGTATGTATGTGGCGGGCATACACACACACTGGCAAAATACTCATACACATAAAATAAAATTTAAAAATCTGAAAAAAGAAAGAAATGGATTGGTTGTTTGAGGTTTGACATGCATTGTGATTTTCCTCTTTTTAAAGTAATGAGCAATAGGTTCTGACCAGTATTTTCATGCAAAATACTCAGTTTTCAGGAACTATCATTTCATTGTACTCCACTGGGTGGGACAATCTATTCAGCATTCACAAAGTCTCCACTGCAGACAGTAAACTGGAGTGAGATGTTGTAGAGAAGCCAAAAACGATCATTAAGTGATTTCCTACCCTCAAATGGCCCAATAATAGTAAGAGAGAGAAACATCTATTCACCAAGCCACTATACAGACAGGTCTAATTATGGTAAGGAATAAAATAGGGACAGCGACAAAGCTCTCTGAGACAGAATCATCCTGATTGGAGCAAGGAAAAGTGAACTCACAATGTAGTCTAAACCATGAAACAAAAACAAAGTTCATTAGCATTTGAGTATATATTGATGACATCAGAGATGCAGTGATACCAGCAAATACATCCAGCCCTCCCTGTTCTCAGGAGTAGGAATAGGGTGTTATTCTTGTTTTTTTTTTTTGTTGTTGTTGTTGTTGTTGAGACAAGGTTTCTCTGTGTAGCTTTGGGGGTGTTATTCTTAAAGTTGGTGAGAGGGGAATTTTAGTATGGTAACAGGTAGGGTAAGCAAGAATATAAAGAAAACATACTTCCTAACCAAGTGCTTGGATTCTTTTGAAATTATATGTTGTTGAACAAGAACTTATCATCTATTGGCATCATTGTATCTGTGAGAGTAGGGCTGAAAAATTTCTGTAGGTTTCATGAGTTTGAGAATGCCTTAATTATATCATTTACATCTCATTCTCTAAAATTCCGTGCATGTATAGTGTCATGTGCATTGGAAACAGAAAAACAAGATACATAATCTCTGCCTCAAGAAACCTAGGATCTTCTCAGAGATGTCGATAAATATCCAATAGTGGGTGTATAAATGCCAAGAAGAGGGATCACATAATGAGCACCATGAACAGAGAGAGCAAACAAGATCCAAGAGACTCCCCTACTCAACACACACACACACACACACACACACACACACACACACACACACAC
>CABHPH010147993.1:17347-40998 GCA_902168325.1 Peromyscus nudipes | reverse complement strand
GCTTTGTTGAGTGACGGTGATCTATGGCTCACGAAGTGGAAGCCCTGATCTGATGATGGTTGGCTGAGCATCCCCGCCTCTTCTAACAGTGTTGTTTCATTCCTTTCTCTGTGCCCTGTGCATTGTTCATCCTTGGCATCATCGGCCACCACAAAGTACCGTGTGCAAATATGAATGGGCCGTGGGAGGAAGCTTGTCCACTCTATGATGGGAAGTCGATTACAACCCTGCCAAGTCCCAGTTTGAAGGCCCCTCTCGCGCTCTGTCAGAGGACACGCGGGACTGACATGGCAGACTTCTCTTATCTCATGTGTAGATCTTACCTCTTAGCTGTTAAATACGTATAGCCAGGTGGAATCACGTGGGTTAAGGCCAGGACACTAGGAAGAGGACTTCGTGGCTAGAAAAAGTGACTTATATGGAAGGGGTAAGGGAGACAACAGAACAAACTAAAGCGTGAGGACTGGGAGATAAGTGTATGTCTGGGAAAGCCAATCAGGCAGATGAAGGGATAGCAGGGCTGGGGGTAATCAACCAAAATAAAATATGTATGAAAATCCCATAAGGGATCTGATTACATTGCATACTGCTTCATAACAAACAATAAAAATAGCAAGTGTATCTCACCACGCTCCTCATCTCTTTGGGGATCTGCTCTGAGGAAGATGAGCGTCCTTCGGGGTGCAGAACTGTTGTTGCAGCTCCCCCTTCGTCCAGTCTATTCTTATTCATGGAAAGAACATTTTCCCAGCTTCCCCAGGGAGCTGCTCATTAAGTAGTTGCTCATTCTGGAGCCAGCCTTCCCTGGACTATGTTGTACTTTTTCTCGGGGTTGGCAAGGATGTTCTCCTTTCTTCTGGCTTTGGAGGAAGAGACAGTTCTCTGACTCTTGTCTTCCTAGAGGCCCCTCTCATTCTTCAGCTTTCAGTCCTTCCTCCGTCTCCCAAACCAGTGTCTCCTGAACCAAAGAAAGACAATATGATTTTCTGGATTTAAGAACACAGGTGCTTAGACTGCAGTGATTCAAATAATCCGGAGAGATCTCATTACAAGATCATTAACTTTTATCACATCCTCTCTGCCATGTAGGGTTAAAGAGATTCTTGGAATTTGGACACAAACATCTTCTCCTGGGAAGATCATTAGTCTGTCTATCATCGTTACATCTGGGTCAATGACTGCTTCTTGATAATGAGAGAAGAAGCTTAGACTGGGAAGAGGACATTCAGTTTTGAAGCATCCATACATCCAAGATTCCAGAGAGCTTAGCACAAACTATCTTTAATGGCTGTGCTAGAATTTAAGCTCCTAACCACCATAAAGAAGAGAGACTTTCAGTTTTAGTTTTGCAAAGCAAAAGTTGAAGATTAAATTGATTAATAATAATTTATAAAAAATACATCAAATATCTAAAACACAAAAACAAAATTATTGCCTTATAGGAAACATACAAAGAGACTCTGTCAGCCTATTAAAAACATGTATGGCACAGGTTGTGGTTGTGCTACAGAAGTGTCCCAAGTGTCTTTCTAATTTCAAATCATATATTTATTCATATATGTTGCATCAAAGGTAGATCTCTTATGTTTAAAATTTTAGTACTTTAAAATCCCCGAGCAGCTGGGCAGTGGTGGTACATGCTTTTAACCTCAGCACTCAGGAGGCAGAGACAGGCAGAGATCTTTGAGTTCCAGGCCAGCCAGAGCTGCTACACAGAGAAATCCTGTCTCAAAAAACCCCCCAAAAAATATAAATAAGCAAATAAATAAACTCCTCGGGCATCAACATCAAAGTCTTTTCTGAATTTTAAGATTCTGAAAGAATTACAAAAACCAATATTGTAGGATAGGCATGAATAAGAACAATTGTTAATGGAGGTAGAAGTTTGGATCAATAGTACTGCATGTGTACAGCATGTACAATGTACAAAGCATTTGATTCACTGTCGAAGTCCATCCAAAACTTAACTACTCAAACAAATACGTAATTAAGAGCTACTGAAACCTAGTTATGTCCTTGTCTTCGGTTGAAACTCCACAGAGGGAAATAAAGCCATTTACTTAACTTCCATAATGTACTAGGATTTGGGCTTTCACATATATGCATGCATATGTGTGAATGGATATATGTATTTATATTTATGGATATGTATATCCATATCAAGAAATTCTCTAAGTATTATTGTTCTTTTTTGAAGTAAAAATGATACGAACAAAAGAAGTTGAGTATTAACTTGGAAACCAGAGGCTGGGTAAGCAATGGTCACTGATGACCATTTCAATTGCCCTTTCTTTGGTTGGTGTCATCTAAGGAGAGGCTCCATTTGTGCACATCAGCTGCCACAGCATTAGGACGATGACAAGAAGAATAATCTAAATATTACAAGCTAGTAACAAAACAGTAGATATGCTGGTTGACCGTCACCCAGCTGTTGTCATTTTTTGATATGCTGTATACTATACACTTTACTTCAGAGGGAAGTCCACTTTATTTCCTTACAGGAAAATGTAATTATAGACTTCTATATCACATTTCCAGTCATTTTAGACACATTCATTCCTATTTAAGTAACACATATGTTCTTAAAATGTATTTGACCAAGTTTACAAAAGTCCTTATTGTTTTATTTCTCTTAATGCCATTAAGAGAGAGATTTTTAAAATTCATAGACAATGGAATGGGGAAAATTACATAGTTATTACAGATAAAAGTCAAAGAGATGAAAACTAAGTAAATTAACTTTCCTATTTTTCTAGCTTTAGCTCAATGTGGTGATATATTGTGCACCCCAATAAAACTTATCTGGGGATCAGAGGACAGAGCCAGCACTTGATTAGAATTAGAGGCCAGAGAGTGATGGCACACACCCTTAATCCTATCACTTGGGAGACAGAGACCCATTTGGATCTCTGTGAGTTCAAGGCCACACACACCTTTAATCCCAACACTTAAGGTCTCATGCCTTAGTTTGGGAAACACACATACCTTTAATCCCAGGAATTAAGATGGCAGGGAAGAAAAAGTATATAAGGTGTGAGGAAACAGGAACTCACTCTCTTTAGACTGTGGATTTCCTGGAGGTAAGTTAGTGACAGCAGCAGTTTAACTGAGACCCTCGGGATGAGGACTCTTAGGCTTTCAGTCTGAAGATTCATGGAAACAAGATCAGTTGAAGAGTTGGCAAGGTAAGGTTGTTTCTCTGAACTTTCAGCATTCACATCAATATCTGGCTCTGGGTTTTCTTTTCTTTTCTTTTTTTTCATTAATAAGACCATTTAACAGTTTGTGTTACAACTCAATTCTGAGATTTAAGGAAAATACAGAAGAGAAATGGGTTAAAACCAATCTAGCAGAAGAGGAGCAGCCTGAGTGCTAGCAAGTTTCTTTTTTGGAGAACTGAAAGTACAAATATGTTCTATGGAGACAAGTGGACATAGGTTATTCTTCACCCAAGATGGAAAAGGCAGATTTCTAATACTATGCCCAAAGCAAACTTTCAGTTTAGATATAAAAGGATAACAATGTGTCTGGACTTTAAAGATTTTTCAATAGACTAAAGATAGTAGCTTAATTGCAATATTTTGAGAGCTAAGGATCACAAGAAGACAAGATTTATGAGACCCAATATCAAGTGGAAAAATCTCTCTCAATTTCCTGATAAATTCATCTTCCTAGGGATTACTACAATTTCTCTTTCATTTAAAAGAAAATCTTCAGCCCTTCATTGCACAGTAAATTACAACCACTTCCTACTCTGATAGATTATATCAGATAGCAAATCCTTTACTTTTCAATCACAAAATTAGTTAAAAGTAGCATTTAATAGACCGGTTGTATGGAGAATGTTATTCAATCACAGCAAAGAGACCAGAACTTTAACCTGAAACCAAAATTATGCCACTGCAGATAAAGTATGAAAGATTTATCTTACATGAATGATGTGCTCATTTGTTCAAGTAGCAAGGTTTTTATTTTGACACTATTTTTGGATTTAGTTTTATACTTTATTTTATGGCAATTTTGAAATATATATTAGTGTCCTTCATATGAAATGTTAAAAACAAAGCTCTCAGGGATGGAGAGATGATGTAGTGATTAAAAGCACTTGGTGCTCTGGCAAAGGGTCCGGCTTTGGTTCTTAGCACCCACATGAAGGCTCACAAATAGTGGTAACTTTGGCTCCAGATAATCGGAAACCATCCTCTGGCCTCTGCATGCACCAGGCTTGTATATGGTACACAAAGATATATGCAGGCAAAATACCTGCATGCATTACATAAAAATAAAATTAATTCTTAGTTAAGAGCATAAAGAAATCCTAGTAACATGATTCAATTTACATATGTACCTTTGATCAGAAGAAAAGAAAAGCAATGAATCTTGTATGTTAGACTCAAAATTCCATTATCCAGTATTGGTGCATGTGTGTCAGAGAGTGACAGAGCTCTAAACAGATCGGATCCTGAGCACCAAGTCTAACCTTAAAGAAGCAACCAACCCTTAATGGTTTATGTTAGGGCACAGGCAGGCACAGTGCAAGTGCTGCTCCATTTGTTTGGGCTAAGACCTAACAAAGCTACTAACTTACCTGCTTTTAGACTCTCTCATTATATGACACTGATGTCAGCTTGCTTTGGCCTGTTATAAACAAATCCTTCCCTCCCAGAACATTCCTCTGTTCAGCATTCTAGACATCTTTTGGATCTTCGGCTGCTTGCTCCATGTACAGAAATACAATAATCAGGACATGCACATACTCAAATAAGCTTTATTAATCCAATTACACCCATCGAAGACACTATGATCCTTCCAACTTCTGACTTACTTCATTTCTTAAATTCGATGCAGTCATAATGTGTATATTTTTTTAACTAACCACTAATCTGAACAGTATTTTCAAGATCAAGAGTTATCTTCTTTTGCGAAATTAAATATATCTGTCTCTCCATATATGTCTTTCTATGCATCTGCACTGTTACTGCTTAATAACTTGTGAGCATCAGTAACATTCAATAATATATAACTTCTCTTTTATAATTATCGATAATTTTTTATCAGAAACAGTTCTCAAGCTCCAAGTCATGTGGGATGTAACACATTTGTACTCACTGCCCATCCCCATTGCTTTCCTTCTTCTCTTTTCCTGCTCGCCCTCATCCCAACTGTGACCTCACAATTCTTTCCATTATTAGCTACCTGGATATCCCTAACCCTTTACGTGAAATCTTTTTCTTTGTCCTCAGTCAAGAGAAATGAGCCTCACCTCAGCCTTCATCTTCTTTCTCCTCCAGAGGGAAATTTACTCTAGTTTCAGTTTTATACATACATATACACATGCATACATACATACATACATACATGCATACTTATCTATATAGTGTATTAACATCAGATTTATGATGGGTTTTGTTGTATTATGATTATAATTGGGTTAAGCTCCTTGAAATTGCACCCACATTATATTATCTAGACCTGATGCTGACCCATTATAATTAACTCAATTTTTGCTAGCATCAAGGCTTCTCATTATTGTCCATGTAGATAGGCTATTTTAGAAATACATTCACATAGACTCCTGGCATACCAGCCATTGTAATAAAAAGCAAAAAAAAAAAAAATCAAGGAAAGAGGAAGGATAAAGTATCCAGCTCAAAAAACGGAAAAAAAAAAAAAAACACCGACCCTATTTTGATTAATACAGCTTCCCACACTTACAGGTGATTCACCCAATAAACAGTTATTTCAATCGTTTTGGAAACATCTATAGCTCAGATTATTTCTTCACAAAATCTGCAGAAAGCTTGGGAAAAAAGCATTTGTATTGAAACCCTCACTTGCACATTTCCGAGCAAAGGGAAGAGAACTGCCCATAGAACTCCCATTAATGTCAGTGAGAATCACTGATAAACTCCCAAGCAATGCTTTGAAAACATCTTCATTGTTGCCTTGGGGCTATTGCTAATGCTGTGCACAAATAAGATTTGGCTCTTAAAGAGACAATTGCTTTTATACTGCTGAGCCTCTATCTCCACTGACACTAAACAGAGCTGACAGCACTAGAATGCACTGTGTGCTGTGCTTATCTACAGAGCTGTGTTACACTCTTTCTGCACGCGGTGTCCTGCTTTGAAACTAGCAAAGCAAATCTTCCTCAAAATAAACATGCAATATGATTAAAGGAGGATGGCTTTTGGGTTTTGTTTTTTATGCTTTTCATCCAAATGTAAGCAACTGCTTAGCTGTTCTAGTCAT
This sequence comes from Peromyscus nudipes, assembly GCA_902168325.1. Classification (NCBI taxonomy): domain Eukaryota; kingdom Metazoa; phylum Chordata; class Mammalia; order Rodentia; family Cricetidae; genus Peromyscus; species Peromyscus nudipes. Next base: position 34,746 of record CABHPH010147993.1, on the reverse strand, counting down.
AAACAGGGTTTTGATATTTCTATTCAGGTCTATGAAATAAATGTGGAGTAAGTCTTATTTGCTAGGCTTGCAATTCAAAACAATGTGTATTACCTTTGGATTTGATCCAAATATTATATTATACAAGTAGAAGTACCAAGAAGGGGGTTTTATGGGCTTCCTGGAATTTTGATCTCAAATGGGATAATTTAAAGAGTTGTGTTTGGAGCCGGGCGTTGGTGGCGCACGCCTTTAATCCCAGCACTCGGGAGGCAGAGCCAGGCGGATCTCTGTGAGTTCGAGGCCAGCCTGGGCTACCAAGTGAGCTCCAGGAAAGGCGCAAAGCTACACAGAGAAACCCTGTCTCGAAAAACCAAAAAAAAAAAAAAAGAGTTGTATTTGGGATTGGAGTGGTGACTTGGTGGTTCCAAGCATATATTGCTTTTGCAGGTGACCAGGGTTTGGTTCCTAGAGCATAGAACTAATGCCCTAAAGTCACATGTTACTCCAGCTCCCAGGTAGCTGGTGCTCTTCCGGCCTCTGTAAAATCTGGTACACCTAGGTCAAAGCAGCAGGCAAAGATACACAGACTTACAAAAATAATAAAGAAAATTTGAAGAGAACACTTTTCAGATTAGTAAAAAGAAAAATTTAAACTCCAGACTTCAGGGTTCTGACCTGACATGTACAAAACATTTAGAGGTTAAAGAAGCAACCAGAAGTCACATGCAAAAAAACACTTAATATCATGAATGTCTATTAAACTTAGAGCTACCTTTCTTCTGCAATTGTTTCCTGGGCTTGCTGTTTCTTATCGAGAGATAAGGATGTGGCAAATAAGCAAACTTCCCCTCTCAAGCTGTTGGAACAGAATGTAAAGAGACATGGAAGACATGCTCATTAATAGAAATTAATGAAATCTTTGGAGTTTCAGGATGGTTTTGGCTTTTTTTAATTGCTGAAAATTATTTCTTAATATTTTCTAATATAGTAGTGGTTATGTTTCTAGTTCATTAGATTTATACATTTCTCTTTCACTTACTCTAAAGAGAATGAATGCACTAACATGGCCGGTTCAACCATTTCAACAGAAAAACAGCCAAAGAATGGATAATGATGAGGGATTACAATCGGGATAATTAAACTGAGCCACATGATGTAAACCCAGCTGAGTGGGGCTGAAGAAATGAGAGACAGTCTGCTCTGAGCCAAACATCTAAAGTGCCATATAAGAGAGAATCCAGCAAGCAACCTCAGCCTAAATGATTAATTTTGAAGTATTTCTGAAGCATTTGGACAAAATATGCCCCAGCTCCATGCTGCATATTGTCAGATAATAGGTTGAATCCAATGGCTATAGAATTTCTGTGATGGAGATACCATGGCATCGTGCCACTTAGGTTGATTTTATTATTTTTATCACTTTTTATTTAAATTTTTGAGATCAAAACATAGTTGCAACATTTCTCCCTTCCCCATTTTTCCCCTTCAAACCATCGAATATACCCATCATGCTCTCCTTCAGATTCATGGCTTCTTTTTTTACTAATTGTTACTGTACGCATATGTATGTACATATAATGAATCGTCATATATATGATACACCTAGAAATGTATATGTTTATACTTAGGAATATAACATATATGCAAATATGATAATATATATTTTCCTAAACATAACCTGTTTGGTCATATAATGTTACTTGTGTCTATGCTTTTATGTTGACTGTGTGGCAGTGGTCGACCAATTTGTATGCTCTTTCTTGAGGAAGGCCAACTCTTCCATTCCCATCTTTCTTCAGTTGCTTATATTCCTTTGTGTAGGGTTGATGGTTTATGGATTTTTCCATGCCCAGTTTGGCCTGTTCATTGGTGCCATCCTTGTTCAACTCACAATGTGAAGTCATGCAGGTGAGAGTTTATGAGTATAAATAGAGCTTCTGATGTTACTAGTCCTATTTCAACTTTAACTGATAAAGGGAAATACATGATGAACATTTAAATTGATGAGATATCTGAGTTAATTTCCTAATTATTAATTTCTATTTATAGGTGGAAGTGTATACTGGGGTTGACGCATACTACCATGACCTCTCCATGTTAAATCCAAGATCTAGAAGAACAACAGTATTTTTATGTTCTAAAACCTTGTTCAGGTTCTATAGGCTCCACAGCATGAAAATCCCTAGCATATTCTGCTTAGCAGCTCCATTCCTAAAGAATAATTCCATATTTTTTAAGTGAATTATTTTGAGAGGAATGTTATTCTGTACTCTGTTTGTGGTTATAGTTGGACCAATGACCGACCGTGTATGTTGGAGCTTCCACAGTAGATTTTATTGCATTTCCATTCATGAAGATGAGAAAGTACTGTCACTCTAGGGGAAGCCCCGATTCAAGGAGAAGTCTTTCCTGTTTACTACAACCTAACGAATATTCCACCCTTCCACAGTTAGTTTCAAGCATCAAAAAAAATTGAGTACTTCCCATGTTTTCTTTTATGTTCTGTCTGGGAGAGTCTTCTGAAATTCAAAAAGAGCAGAAAGCCACAAATAGATAAAAGGGAGAGTGGTAAAAAAAAATATTGGTCTCCAAAAAGCAGAGGGTGGAATGCTAGCTAATTCTGTAGCATAGATTGATCTGAATTGAAAATATCCAATGAGAAAGAGGATAATTTTAATAATCAAGTTATGAAATGTGTTTCATTCATGAATGACATACTCTGAAACCCTCCTCACTAAAAGAGCCTTCAAATGAGAGACTAAACTGCATATTCCTATATGCATGCAAGATTTCATAACAAAATAGCTGAAATCTAACTACTAACTCCAGAATAATTTTAAGTGGAGTTATCATTGAGTACTTTATGTGGACCATGAAAGGCCCTCATGAAAGGTAGTATAGAAGATGTCAGTGTTTCACTAGAAAGGTCTATAAAGACAATATGTTGTTCTTAACCTGAGTCCTTAAATTTCAGAGTCACTTTATGCTTTCAATAAGCTTGTGATGTGAATAGAGACTACCAAGTTGCTCAAGGAAGTATCCAGTAAATAAATAACACATGAGGCAGAAAGAGCCTCAGACAGCCAGCAAGAACAAATATAAAATTGATTTAGACAGATACATCCCCAAAACTAGGTCATACAAGATCCAGAAAGAGGATGATGTTGACTAAGAAAATAGCCCCAAACAACCTCCCATGAATATGTATAAAATAAAGATGTGACAACAGAATAACTAATCTAAGGAATTTAGTAAGCAAAGTTATAAGGACAAAACTATAAATGTGTAAGACATATTTAGAATAAAAAGCAATAGTAAAAAGTCCAGATTTGAAAGTAATAATAAATATATTGACATTATATAGACATTGAGATGCTAAAAACAGCTAGATAGCTTAAACAACAGATTGTACACAGCCAAAACTGAGAACTAGTGTGCCTGATAACCACAGCTCGCCCAGAATGCAACACTTAATTTGAGCAGGATTAAATACTAGAAAAAAAGTGAAGAAATGTAGCTAATAGAATTTATAGTGGAGTAAAAAATAATGAAGTATGGTGACTCAAATAAATATTATGGAAATATCTTTTTGATCTTATAAAAGACATGATAGTCATAATATGTGACATGAATCCTAATCATCCTGACAGTAATAAATATTCAATGGCATGGAATATACAGTGTTAAGTGGAACGTGATTAGTAGATGACTTACTAAAATTAAAATATATTGTAAGAAATGGAGTATATTCTCACTGAAGAGGGAAGCACTATCATCTATCTGTTCACACATTTATACAAATTACCTATGTCCATACTATAGTGTACACATATATTCTCTATATACATGTTTTATGTATTATTACAGGCATACTAATTATATATTCTTATTAAAACATATACTAAAATTACTCTATATATTCTTATATTTTATATAGTATACACTACTATTCTAAGTAATACTGAAATTGCTGTTTGCATTTCCTGTTTATAAATCACTTATCTTTAGTCCATAAAGATCTCCAGGTTATAAAATACCATGCTCATCAGAAACTCTTCTTTCCAGGGTCATTCCACATCACACTGTCAGGACCGAAGTGAATGTCATCTTTTAGGGCTGTTTTCGTACTTAACAAACCTCCAATGCTGTTTTCTATGCCATGGCACTCTCACAGTGTCTTAGTTAGGGTTTCTATTGTTGCAATGGAACACCAATGGGAGAAAAAGGTTTATTTGGCTTATACTTCAGCTTTGCTGTTCATCACTGAAGGAAATCAGGGAAGGAACCCAAACAGGCAGGATCCCAGAGGCAGGAGCTGATGCAGAGGCTGTGGAGGGGAGCTGCTTACTGGCTTGTTCCTCATAGCTTGCTCAGCCCACCTTCCTGCAGAACCCAGGACTGACAGCCCAGGGATGGCACTACCCACCATGGGCTGGGCCCTTCCTCATGGATCACTAAATGAGAAAATGCCTTACAGCTAGATTTCATTAAGGAACTTCCCTCAACTGAAGCTCCTTCCTCTGATGACTTTAGCTTGTGTCAAGTTGACACACAAAACCAGCCAGTACACAAGGTATCCTCCTCTTCCTACACCCGACCTAAGCTCAACACTGCCTTTTGCCACATTAGGGAGCTACTAACATCCTTCAAAGTTGTATACTAAAATCTCCAGCATCCTTGAGACTTCACACGTTTTCTTCCTTTCCTTTTGCGTGAGTGCTCAATTCTGAGCCTTCTCTCCAGCCCTATAGCCACATATGTTTACAGTCCTCAGCAGGTATGCACAATTTGTCTTCAAATTTCTATGTCTTCTCATCAGTGTGAGTTTATGAATGATGCTTTGTTTGTGTATCTTGCAGAACTAGACTTCAAGAAGCTCTATGAGCTCTTTCTGTAGGTAGCCATGTGTGCTCCTTCATTTGACTACTGCTAATTTTTAAATGGTTTCTTAGTCCACATGTCTTGGCCTGCTGACTCAACTCTCTTTGAGACACAATCCTCACAACCTAAATAATTGACAGCTGGATTATTTTTGTTTCCCAATACACTGTTTATACATCAGAGCATGATTGTTATCATCTTCCCTGTCGCACAATATACAACTTTTGACACAATCTTTTATTTCTCCACTCACTCTCCACATAAAACTATCCATCCAGGCTATCATTTCCACATCTCAATTTCTATTGGATATGCCCACCTCCTTCTGCCAACAACCTTATCTGCCAAAAGCATAAGCGTAAGCACAAGCATAGCTCAAACCATATTACCTCAGCTGCTTCCTAATTACTTCCATCTCTCCAATACCACCCATTATGGATCCTTGCCCCAAAGAGATCCTTTAAAAATGCAAACCACAGCATGCCTTTCCCAAGTTTAATATTGCCTGCTTGTTTTTGTGTTCACTTTAGAAGAACAATGTGCAAATACCGTTAAATGGTTTACAAGCCTTCTCAGGAGAAAATTCCAGCTGATTTCTCTGGGCTTAGCTTCAAAGACTGTTCCCACACATTTAATATGTTCCAACACACTTAATTATATTATCAGATATAAAGATATTTCTAGTGTTTATAAAGTACTGGAGCCACTATTTTCTATTGATACTTATTTTTTGTCTAGAACTAAATAGCATGGCCATCTTTACTCTTTATTTGACAATTGGGGTTAAAAAATCAAAAACAACCCCCCTTTAAAGAAACTTGTCCACAGACTTATTTAACAGGCTCTGATTATAGAGGAAAAACTGCACTGAGCATTTTTATGTTTCGTTTCATAACCCGAACTGTCATATTAAGCCCACATGCTATTAGTGTATATGAGAGAAAGCTGAGATTTTTAGAGGGTATGGAGCAAGGTTAAACCGCCAGAAACAACAACAATATAAAAATGAAGACTTACTTATTAGATAGGGGTGTTATGGGTTGTTTAAGAGAAATGAAGAAGACAGAAGTTTTCTGAGTTGGGTGCTCTCAGAAGTGAGTAATTCTATACTTGCATTTTTTTGTGATTTTTTTTTTTAATTTGAAAGAGGGACATAATAACACTAGTTAACTTTATTACCTGTAAGGCAGCAGTGGTCACCAACATGAGTTGGAAGGTGGGATGGTTAGTGACTTTTGTAGTTTGCAGAGGCTTTTGTTCAACTGTGCTTAGTGAAGGTTACAAGGTAGATTCTGACACCACAAAGTGACCCCTTCCTATATTATGCTCCCTGCAATTGGTGTTTAAGAAGAACACCAAACCTTAGCTCTTAATGTTTTCCAGTGGAAGCTTTCAGAGTTGCTGTTTTCTTTCAGAAAAAGGTAGAACTGGAGAACACACAGAATAAAAATTGGTGAAGATTATAAGCCTCTCTAGCAGTGATCATTTAGTCTCTGATGCCATGGCAAATGGCCAGAAGTCATGGCTACAAAGGAAGATGAGAGTTTCTTTAGAAGGACTGTTGTGCCACAGAACATTTGTTAACATAGCTTTACAAGTGAGATCGTATTGCTTCCATGTTACTGAGGATGCTATGAAAACTATCATGTCTCCCAAAATTCTACTTTCTGTTCAATTCGGTTCCAATCAGGATGATAACAGTCTGGGCACTATTTGGATGCCAGGTTGTAGCTGAAGTGTTGTAGCTGAAGTTTTCCTGTGTCCTGCCTGGCCCGTGGTCAGGATAAATCTTACACACAGTGCCGCAGCCCACTTATAAAATAATCATCCAGAAGCTTATATTAATTATAAATACTTGGCTATTAGCTCAGACTTATTACTGACTAGCTCTTACACTAAAATTAACCTGCAATTCTTATTTATGTTTAGCCATGTGGCTTGGTACCTTTTCTCAGTTCTGTCTTGTCTTCTTGCTTCCTCTGTGTCTGGCTTGTGACTCCTGACTCAGCCTTCCTCTTCCCAGAATTCTCCTTGTCTGCTTCTCCTGCCTATACTTCCTTCCTGGCTACTGGCCAATTAGGACTTTATTTATCAACTAATCAGAGCAACACACATTCACAGCATATAGAACATTCCACAGCACCAGGTATCTATACAAAGATAAAATATTTACTTATGTCTGACCCTTAGAGATATTATTTGTGTTTTTCCTATATTGAGTGGCTTTCTCACACATCTTATACCAGCTAAAACATACATTTTAGACTACAAAATTAAGTTTTCTCTTTTGGCTCATCTTTTCTTCCCTCCTCAACATGATGACTTATTAATTAAATTTGTAGAATACAGATTCAGTAAAATATATTGCATTTCTATTTTCTATGTATTCTTCAATATATCAGTAGGATTCATTCATTTTTTTTCTTTCAAAAGTTTTCACAAAAGCATATTATGAATGGGTTTGATAGACATTTGAATATGATAGAAAATGTTGCACATATACACATTTCCCTTAGATATTTCCAACCTCTGACTAAACAAAATGGCCGAGTTTCAATGTTAGGCTATATAATGAACACTTTGTCAGAAATTCAGGTAGATAGAGAAACATATAGAATTGTGTTGAAGACAACTTATTAGTAAGACACAAAACACACTTAAATTAGCACAAGCAAGGGTGTTTAAAGACAAGAGTGAACTGATAAGTGAATGTCTTTAAAATGCACAATCAGGAATGTCCTTGTTACACAGGCTCAGCCCATGCTCTCTGAGAGGAAAGCAAATCCGCCTGAGGAAATCAATTCGCTTGTCCATGTCCTGTTTCTCTTAGGGGAATGAGTGTGCTGTCAACCTCTTAAAGCAACTATGAAGTGAAGTGTGTTGACTCTTGTGGCTCATTTAGAATATTTTTGGCACAAAATTCACTTTCAGTAAATATTACTTGTTGATTTTAATAGGACAGCACTATTTTGGAAAATATTCTGCACGCAAGACAAATCCACAATACTCAAAATGTCATGATCCTTTACTCTGGCACCTAGCATAACTAAATTTTGATTCTTGTTACCAACTACTTTTATTATATTTTCATTTCATTCTCCTAAGGAAGACTTTGAGTCCGAACACAGTGATAGCATTAGCTGTTAACTTTATTGCCTGTATTAGTCTTTCTATTGCTGTAAAGAAACTCCATGATGACAATCAACCCTCAGAAAGTATATTTAATTGGGGCTAGCTTGCATTCAGAGATTTAGTCCATTATCGCCATGGAGAAGAGCATGGCGGCATGTAGGCACACCTGATGCTAGAAGATTGCTGAGAGTTCTACATCTGTATCAGCAGACAGGAGGAAGTGAGTGTTGCCACAGACCTGGCTTCAGCATTGGAGAATTCAAAGCCTGCCCCTTGCACTTCCTCCAACAAAGCCACACCTACTCCAACAAGGCCCTGCCTACTAATAGTGTGGCTGCCTATGAGCCTATGTGGCCATTTTCACTCAAACTACCATATTGCCCAAATGTTTTTTTCTGATGCTAGTAAATATATTTCTGACAAGAAGTTATAATGAAAACATCCCATATATCCTCATAAGTAAGATTAGTATTTAAGGTGGGGGGAAGACACCAAAAAGTAAAATGGGAATGTATTTTCTTTTGTATAAAATAGTAAAAGTTTGTGTTCACATTCTTCTAGCTTCATGAAGATATAATTTGAAAATGAAGCTTTAATATAATTCAGTATTACATTACTTTTCGTATCATTATAAACATCGAGTGTTTCCCACTGCCTGGAAGAAATGGTTCAATGATTAAGAGCAAACATTGCTCCTGCAGAGGACCTGGGTTTGGTTCCCAACTCCCACATGGTAGCTCACAACTATCTCCAGTTGCAAGGGATCCAACCCACTCTTCTACCTCTGAAATCATCAGGCATGCACATGGTGCACATATATGCAGGCAAAACATTCCTACACATAAAATAAATTTTAAATTTTTATTTACATATAAACACATAATCATTAATTAAAAGTTAATGATTTCTACAGTCAAGACAACTCACATATCAACTTTTTAAGATTAAAATATTTTGTATGTGGTAAGAATATTTAATTTTTACTCTCATAGATAATGCCCAGTATATAATACTGTAGTGTAAATTATGGCCACTGTATTTCAGATCTATAAAATGCATTCATCAAAACATTGGAATTTTCTCTATAAATCTATTTCTGAGAAACAATAAAAGGAAAGGAGATCATTCAAAGCCAAAAAAACTGAACAGAATGAGATATCCATGAATTGCGTGAGTCAGAGTTTGTTGATCCTCGGTATCTTGACAATCTTTGAACTCCTATTTTGATAGCAATGAGGTAAGTGGAGAATGAGGAGGATTCTCTTGTGTGTTTGATTGTTGGCATCTGTTCCAAAACTCAACTGAAAGGCTAGCTTGGTATTGGGTGGGAAAACAAATATCATATCACCTGATAATTCATAAAAGCTTCATGTAAGTTAGAGAGTTTATATAAATTTGTAAAATGTGTGAGTAATGTACAAAATATCAAGTACATGGATATTTACTACGAAGTGTTCCACACTTTTATTATCTGCCAGCATCAGAGGCACTCCAACTGTGGAAGAACTAATCCTTCTAAGAGAGAATGCAATTTTAGTTAAAATCGCATGCTCATTAGAAGCCTCAGTGGACATTGAATATTATTTTGCACACTTACAAATATCTTATACTTGTAATCTAAATCACATCATGGTGATTTAGAGTTAAGTCTTGGAGAGTCACTTTAAATCTTCACTGTTCATAGTCTCATAGGAAATGTGTAGAATGCCCAACATTGATTTTGATGTTTTATATGTTCATATTCCCTATCTATCTCTATCATCTCTATCTATCTATGTATCTATCTAACTATCCACCCATCCATCTATTTATCTATCAATCTGTCCAACTATCTCTCATCTCTGTGTGTGCATGCACATCTGAGTTACCATATACCATACTCCTATATCACAAACATATGAAATGTGATGTTACATAATATTTATAGTTTCATTACTTTCTATAAAATTGAGTTCAGAGAAGGAAAAAATAAAAGAATATATTCAAAAATATTTATAAAAAATTTAATAAAAATTAAGTTAATTAAAAACTGCATTGTCATTTTTATCAACTTAGTACTCAATTAAAGTATTGTAATCAGAAGGTTTCTCCAGTCCTGCCAGGCCCCCACAGTCCTGTGGCCTACTTATAAAATAATCACTTAGAAGCTTATATTAATTTTAACTGGTTAGCCATTAGCTCAGACTTATTACTGACTAGCTCTTACACTTAAATTAACCCATAGTCCTTTTCTATGCTTAGCCACGTGGCTTGGTACCTTTTCTCAGTTCTGCCTTGACATCTTGCTTCCTCTGTGTCTGGCTGGAGACTCTTGATTCTGTTCTTCCTCTTCCTTGCATTCTCCTCTTCTGTTTGCCCCACCTATCATTCCTGTCTGGCTACTGGCCAGTCAGCATTTTATTAACAAGAGCTTTTATTTTTACAAGAGCATTATCCCACAGCAAAATATGCTTTGTGTTATTTAAGGAAGATCTTAAGTATCTTTTCCTCAATAGTTACCAAATGTCTTTTAGCTTCATGACACAAAATTCTAAGAGATTATTACTGGGATTATACTTTCATATCTTAGACTGGACAATTAACTGAAAATTAGAAATACTTCACTGTTTTCTTATCATAAATGGTTTTATAGCATTACATCTACAATAATTTCCTTAGCCCAAGACACTGTTTCAAACACTACATCCCCAGTATTGATGGCTGTGTAGTTGTTCTCTGGACAATTCTTTTTCATTTCTGACTTTATATGTTGTATGTCACTAATTTATGATGATAAAGAATTAAGAGGTTGATTTTTTTATAAACGCATATATCAAAGTGCCTATTAGAATTAAAATATAATAATAGAAATTCTTTCTCTTTTATGTTGTATAAAACATGATACTTTATACTTTCACAATGTTTAATCAACTCCTTATGCAGCTCTGTTGGCATCTACTGTAAACTGAGTGAAAACCAAGTTAATCAGATTCAATTTTTTTTTTCTTTTCAGGCAATATTAATTTTCTGAAAGATTATAAAATACGAATGGGTTATTGTAATTTATATTCTGAATATAATGCATCTTTATTTGTAACATTTTTCTTCAGTCAAATCTTCAACAGTCTTTTGGCAGATGAATTTAGTTGAAGAATATAGGAAGTGGAGAATCAGAAACAGAAATATTGTAGGGACTGAGGCTAATCGAGGAAAAACAACTGTCATATGCATAACTAAGAGTAATCAATAATTTAGCTTTTATTTTACTTCAGGTCTGGCACATTTCTTCAACAACATCTGAATATATTTCTTTTTGTAGTATTCATATATTCTTTTTTAATATTCATATATTTTCATGCAAAATTCAAACACAAAGATATAAATTGAAAAAATTGCAAATTAATTACAATCACTGTATATTAGGGTTCTCAGAAATAGAAGTGATGGAATGAACACACATACACACACACACACACACACACACACACTTAAAGAGAAAGAAAAAGAGAGAGAGAGGGAGTTTGATTGACTTACACAGTTTGGTCTGGGATCTGGGTAGACCAACAAACCATGAGGGTCTCACACTGGAGAGGCAGATAATCTGGTAGTTGTTCAATCCACTGAGGCTGGATATCTCAGCATTCTCAATCTGGTGATATGATCCTGGAGGGTTTCTGGAGAGTTGTTGGCCTTTAGTTAACTTTGGAAGCCAGAAAAAGTTGGCTTTGACCTTAGTGAAGGAATTTGGCAGCAATGGGATAGGTGGACTTGCCACCAGAGTAAAGGTGTACAGGCTGAAATTGCTCTCCTTCCTACTTGCTGTTTTATCTGGGCTACCACCATAACTTCTTCTGCTAGTCAATACTATTTATTTTTGCCTGACTTCTAGTTTATTATGGTGAAATGACTTATAAAGCTAAGGTTATCTTTATTATAAACCATTATATTTCAACAGACTCCTCATTAACTTAGTGAGATTAATGTTTGCCTTTTATTGTAATCTGCTTAAAACAGGAAAATTAACTTGCTCATGACAGTGTTGTGTCTTCTCCTCATTCTGCTGGTTCCTTTGCATTGCATATTCTTTGAGTAATTAATGGTTTTTTCAAACACGTGATGACATAGAGTTGAGGTTAATCCTACAAAAATCTCTCTTATCAGTTCTCTGGAGAGCCTGCTTTACCCTTTAAATTTTTCCTTAAAGGAAAACATTTGGCATTTAGTCCACAATGCATATGAAATTTCAAAGTCTTTATGCTTAGATTGCACAGTCATCTGTCATAACCTGAATCACTTTAAACTTTGGTCATTAAAGTTTCTTATGTCGTCATCCAGTTTGAACTGATGGATTTTTCTAAGGATATACCATGCCTTCCTATAGTCTTCTCATAGACTAACATAAGAGCTCCCCATTCATCTTCTGCAGTTTTTCCTCTGCCGTTGTTCTCTTAGGAGAGGTATCATTAATTAAGAGTCTGTTAATAGGACCAACTTGCAAGTGTAAAAGGATAACTGAATTTTTCTTTTCTCTTCCTTACAATCACTCAAAATTCACTTCCCTACTGAATCATTGCCACATCCATGTGATTAATGGTTTCTCTCCATGTCATCATACAGTAAATCTGCCTATATCTTTGAAGCAAATTCACCATGCTGAATAAAGAAACAATGAGTAACAATTGATTTTATTACAGATGACAACTTAATTCAAACAAAACCACCATTACAACACCACAACAAAGACACTCAGAAATTCTACAAGGATTAAAATAAACTCATGGTTGAAATGAGGGCATGTTAGTTAAAAGAAAAAATGTGATGAGTTAAACAAGGAAAAATACATATCTTAATAGTATCACTGTTAACATTCTGTCAGTGGATACAAACTTATATAGTCAAGTATAATCATGATGGGTAAATAGGTGAGTGTTGTAGATCAGTGCAGTAGTTTTCAAAATGTTTAGCCTAAGTTAACAAGTATTAATCTCAATTAAAAACTCTTTTTGTTTTGCTTTTGTATGCATTATTATGAGTGCCATGAGAAATTTAAGTATCAATGCCTAAAATAGTTATGTTTTATCAGTAAAGATGGCAAATCTATTACCTTGGAATATAAATGAATCATTTTAATGAATATAGTTATAGTTTCCAAACAAAAACATTTAGAAATTTAACTTTGTATTTCACTCATCAATTTTCTGTTATGTTTAGCTCAATAAAAGAGAGCAGATTCTTCAATCTGCTTCAATTTTCAGTCTGTTGTGCTACAACAGACTTGCTCTAAATTGGGTTTCTTCCAGAAAACTTTATTATACATACATACTTGGAAATCATAACCATCACTCAGGTGATATTAGAAAGATAGTTATGCATTTATAGATCCTTTAAGTGTATGTCCACATATTCTTCAGTATTTAGGGCCAATTTTTGATGATTTGGAAGTTGTTATTAAAAACATAGATTTTAGAATTGGACAGGCTAAATGTCCCTTATCATCACCCTTTGCTAGTTGCTTGTCTTGGGGAAAGTTAACCAAAGAAATTACTCAAACATGAAATGGGATTGTGGATGGTAACCACTTAATAATTGTTTTGAGTTCAAATGAACTCACATCCTACTACTGACAAATCTTCTTAATAATGATGCAATGTATTTTTCTAAAATGGTTATCTATGTAGAACTAAGTCTCATTTGTATTCCCAACAAGTTTTCTACACTACACATCTATATTAAGCAAAATGCATTTTTATTTTTAAAAGTAAGTAGGATTTTATGATTATATATGCTTGAACTATTCATTGGTAGATGTCTTAGACACTGTTCTCTTGCTGTGAAGAGACACCATGGTCAAGGCAACTTATAAAAGAAAGCATTTTAATTGGGGCTTGTTTATAGTTTCAGAGGGTAAATACATAATCATCATGGGGGGAACATGGAGGCAAGCAGGCAGACAAGGCCATGAAGAAGTAGCCGAGAGAGAGAGAAAGAGAGAGACAGAGACAGAAAGGCAGAGCATAGGAAAGGGGAATGGAGAGGGGAAGAAAAGGATAGGCCTGGTGTGGGCTTTGGAAAACTCAAAGCCCACCCCTAGTGACACACCTCCTCCAACAAGGCCATACGCCTTAATATTTCCTTAACAGTCCAACAATTGGGGACCAAACATTCAAATTTATGATCCTATAGGGGCCATTCTCATACCAAACACCACAGTATATATAATATTAAAAGCATGTTGGGTAGATAAGGCCCACACGCCAGATGAACAGACTAAGCCTCAAGTAAAAAAAAAAAAAGCTGTGAAATGTGCAGTAGCACCTTGACCCAGAGGAGCCTGAAACTGGACTCCCTGAAATGACAACTGCCAACATAAGACCCAGGGCCAAATCAAAAGTGCCACAACAGCCATAGAAGCAGAAGCATACCAGTTTCCTAATATATAAGCCCAAGCCTTTATTTGAATAAACAAGATTGCTCGCAAATTCCCAGAGTCTGTCATTGACTCTGCATCTTCTCACCCTCTGCCGCCCAGGGTACCCGGGGCAGTAGAACCAGAATATCAACAGCATGTAAGGCAAGAAACAACTAATTGAAAATGGTATTCTTTATTTTATTTCTAAAGAGTACAATGAAATGTATAAATTACAAAAGTCAAGCACCTAGCAATTTATTTGTTATTACAATTAAACAAAATTGCAAAAAATCCATGCTGATAGATATGCCAGGAATTCTCAATGATTATTTTTTAAAATGTTAATTAAGCAGGGTGTGTTTGCTTAAACACTGACTTTACATACACATCTCTAATCATTATTATTAAACATTGTTATAGTTTATTTTGAATATCTGAATTAAAAATCGTAATTAAATGAATGTTTACATTTTTATTCTTTATGGATTATTTTTCTAGGAATAAAATGGAGGTCTTTATTATAAATTCTTACATGTGTAGTTAGGATGTATAAGAAATCATATTTGCAGTCACAAATATTTTAGCTATTCTGTTAAATAACCCCTAAAGCCCCTTCTAATAAATGCATTGTTTTCCAGTTACCCTTTGACTTACACAGCTCATTCCCACTTGAATGTTGTACCTGAAATGCTCAGGAAGTTACAAGCTATAGGAAGTGGAAATATTTATAAATATACCCAGAAAATGGTAAGGCTATATTCTGTGTAGACTTTCATTAATTCTCTTCCATGTTTACCACAGATGTCAGGGAGAACACAGTGAACAGGAAAAGATCATTGGAAGACTTGAGCAAGTTGTATGAAAAAATGTAAAATAACCCTTCATTTGATATTATAGGTAGATGCACTATCCTAGCCCTTAGGAGGCAAGAACAAGATAATTGTGAGAATTGGGTTGTGTTGGGCTACATAGCAATGTCCTGTGTTAAATTATAAGTGAACATATGATATATGAAAGACATGAAGTAAAAGTTAGTAAAAAGGAAGTAGGGAAATCCACTGAATGTGTTTTGAAAGAATGTGTATTCTTTGGTATTTGGATGGGATGTTATGTAGATATGTTAGGTCCTTATGATATCTGATGTAATTTACTTCTGATGATTTTCTGTTAATATGTTGTCCACATGGCATATTGATTAGAAAAAGTAAAGCATTGAAATCAACCATTATTACTGATTTGAGGTTAATCTCTATCTTGAAGCCTTGTGGTATGCTTTGTATGGAAGTGGATATACCAGAATTTGGTGCACATATGTTTATGATTGTAATATCTCTTTGATTACTTGTTCCTTGATCATAAGAAGCCATCTCTCTTTACCTTTTTTGATTAATTTTAGTGTGGAGACTATTTTGTCAGATACAAGTGAAGAAATGCATAGTTGATTCCTTGTTCCATCTTGGAGTACTTTTTTCCTTTTTCTATATTTCACTCTAAGGTAACATTTATTCTTGGAAAGGGATGAGTTTTTTGTAGGTGGCAAAAATGCAGATTTTGTTTCTTAATCCAGTCAACTATTTGTGTCTTTTCCAACTAGCAATTACTGATGTTAAGATTTTAAATACCAGCCGGGCGGTGGTGGTGCACGCCTTTGATCCCAGCACTTGGGAGGCAGAGGCAGGCGGATCTCTGTGAGTTCGAGGCCAGCCTGGTCTACAAAGCGAGTTCCAGGAAAGGCACAAAGTTACACACAGAGAAACCCTGTCTCGAAAAACCAAAAAAAAAAAAAAAAAAAAAAGATTTTAAATACCTCATGGTTGTGAGTTACCTCACTTGGGAAAATCTTTTTCTAGCCCCATCTATTTACTTGTGAATTTCATAATTTTGTGTTTTTTTAAGCAGCTGAATAATATTTGATTGTGTAAAGGTACTACATTTTCTAAACCCACTCATCTGTTGGTGGACAACTAGGCTGTTACCAAGTTCTGGCTATTAGTAATAGAGTATCAATGAACACGGATGAGCAAGTATCTTTGTATTAGAATGTAGAGTCCTTTGAGCATATGCCCAAGAGTTGTATAGCTGGGTCTTAAGACAAATTGACTGTATCTTCCTGAGGAATCACGATACTGATTTCCACAGTGACTGTACAAGTTTGCACCCTCACTTGTAATGGACACCCTTGCCAGCATAAACTATCAATTGCTTTATTGATCTTGGCTATGCTGACTGGTGTGAAATGAAATATCAAAGTTAATTTGATTTGCATATCCCTGATGACTAATGATGTTGAAAATTTCTTCAAGTGTTTCTCAGCAATTTGAGTTTTCTCTTTTAAGAACTCTGTTTAGTTCTGTGCCCCATTTTTAATTGGGTTATTTGTTTTTGATGTACAATTTTTTTTAGTTCTTTATATATTTTATATATTAACCCTCTATTGGATGTGTAGTTGGTGAAAATCTTTTTCCATCCCATAGTCTGACATTTTTTTTTCTGAATGACATTGTCCTTTGCCTTACAGAAGCTTTTCAGATTCATGAGATCCCATTTATTAAATGTTGATGTTAGTGCCTTTGTTATCAATTATTATGATACAATTCTTGGTTGTCAATTTGACTACATCTGGAATTAACTAAAACCGAAGAGGATGGATATACCTATGAGAGGTTTTTCTTAATTAAATCATTTGAAGTGTGAAGATCCACCTTTAATCATGATGTTTTTAGGTGGAAAGTTTCACCTTAAGTTTGGGCCACACCTTTTGCTTGCTTTCTCACTCATGTTAGCAAGCTATTCCTTTATTAGTGTGAAAACCCAATTCTTTGGGATTCTTGCATTTACTGAAGACCAGCTGAGACATCAAGACTCATGGACTGAATGACTACTGGAGTCTTGTATTCTCCATTGGTAGACTGTCATTTTTGAACTAACTGAATTACAGCCTGTAAAAATTCACTCTACTAAATCCCCCCAACACGTACACACACACACACACACACACACACACACACACACACAC
>CABHPH010147993.1:0-17337 GCA_902168325.1 Peromyscus nudipes | reverse complement strand
ACACACACACACACACACACACACACACACACACACACACGGATGTGTGTGTCTCTGTGTGTGTAGGACTGAATATATATTCAATATATATGTATATACATATATATATTTATTCTACCATTCTAACACAATGTTCTATTCAGCAAGTGTTTTTTTGGGCCAATGAGTTCAAGACTATCCCTCACTTTCTCTTCTTTCGGATTCAGCATATATCTGGCCTTACGTTGAAGTCTTGATTCATTTAGAGTTGAGTTTTGTACGTGGTGATCAATATGGATCTATTTGTTTTCTTCTACATGTAGCTATTGAGTTTGACCAGCACCATTTGTTGAAGATGATATCGTTTTTCTAGTGTGTATTTCCAGCTTCTTTTTTTGTGACAATAACATGCTGTTTTTAATTACTTATGACTTTGTAGAACAACTTAAAATCAGGGCTGGTGATAACTCCAGCAGTTCTTTTATTTTATCCTGGTTTTTGCATTTTCATATGAAGCTGAAATTGTCTTTGTATTTTCTGTGAAGAATTGGATTGCATTGAATCCGTAGATTGCCTTGATCGGATGGACATTTTTTA
Organism: Peromyscus nudipes; assembly: GCA_902168325.1. NCBI lineage: Eukaryota > Metazoa > Chordata > Mammalia > Rodentia > Cricetidae > Peromyscus > Peromyscus nudipes. The sequence goes on along the minus strand of CABHPH010147993.1, from coordinate 16,761 downwards.
CACTATTAATACTACTGACTGGTAATCATAAGAGATTTTTCCATCTTCTGATACCTTCTGCAATCATTTTATTTAATTTCTTGAATTTGTATCATAAAAGACTTTTGCTTACTTGCTTAGAGTTATTCTGAGGTATATTATTTTTGAGGCTATTGTTAAAGTTATTCTTTCCCTGATTTCTTTTTCAGTCTGTTTTCACTTGTACATAGGAAGACTAAATATTTTTTGTGTTAATTTTGTATCCTGCTATTTTGCTACAAGTGTTTATAAGTTGTAGAAGTTTCCTGGTGGAATTTTGGGATTATTTATTTATACAATCTCATCATCTGTAAATAAAGGTGATTTGACTTCTTCCTGTCTTATTTGACCTGCTTCAGTTATCTTATTACTCCAGCTAAGACTTAAAGTATTATATTTATTATGTACATAGAGTGAGTGTCCTTTCTTGTTCTTGATTTTAGTGGAAATGTTTTTGAGTTGTTCTCCTGTTAGGAGCACAGAGTCCTTGTGCACAAAGATCACTAGGAAAATGACCTCCTGTTTTATACTCAGAAGCCTGGGTTGGATGCTGTTAATAACCAGGTGACCTTTCCTCTCTGTAGAGCCAGACCTCAACCAAACCCCCTGGAATGTTTATCCCAAACTCTCCTGCCCTAGACTGTTATCTTTAACTTTGTTTCTCAGTCAATAGGACCCCTCCTTAGGGGAGATGGCACATGTACTTCGTAACCTGCTGACCTCTATGCTATCTCAGTCAGAGACCACATGAGATCCAAGGTCCTTAAGCTATAGAACCAATCTTAATGGTAGAGCTCACATGTAGTTTGAGTTAAGTTTCTTTGTAATTTTGCTTCCTTGTGCATTGGAGATTATATTACACTAAGAAACTTTTTTTTTTTAGAAATTGTGTTGTTTTTGAATATGCTTAAAATAAACTGGCTGGTGTCACAGACTCTCTAGAAGTTTGAACCAGCCCCAACTAAGTTGGGCCGAACCAAGTTTCCCTTCTTACTCCATCTGGGTTGTTTTCCTGCCAGTCAGGATACTTGCAGGTTGCCCCACACTCTCCATTTAGGTTAAAGTTGACTGTGAGCTTGCTGTACACTGTCTTCATCATGTTGAGATATTTTCTCATTTTGTTTTATTTACTTTGTTTTTTTTTGACTACATGCATACAATGAATTCTTTCCTTCTGTTCTCTTATCTCCTTCCAATCTCTATCAGTCCTCCTCCTACAAAAAAATCCCTTCATTCATGTCTTTTTGTTTTAATTGTGTCATAGAGTTACTATTGCTATGATACAACTCCATAACCAAAACCAAGTTGGGGAAAAAAGACTTCCTTGGCTTATACTTCCATGCCTATTCCATTATTAAGGAAAGTCAGGACAGGAACTGAAACAGGGCAGAAGCCTCTAGCGAGGAGTTGATGCAGAGGCCATGGAGGGGTACTGATTACTCATTTGTTCTTTATGGCTTGCTTAATATGGTTTCTTATAGACCAGGATCACCAGCCTAGGGATGGCCCCACACGCAATGGGCTGGGCCCTCTCACATCAATCATTAATTTAGAACATGCCCTATAATGTCTCCTAAAGCCCAATCTTATGGAGGTGTTTTCTCAATTGAGTTTCCTTATACTGAAATGACTCTAGCTTTTGACAAATTGACATAAAATAGTCAGCATATTTTGTGACCTGCTGAGTTTAATGAAGCCTGCACCAGATTTGTGCTATTCATTGGAGGCTGATGGGCAATGCCACTCTGTCCCTGACAACCCATAAGTAGCCAGTAGTGAAACAGTGGAGAATAGGGGAGAATAAGGTCCTTTGAACTGCTCTTTGATCCATGTCTGACTCAGAACACGAGGGAAATCAGGAATATTGTCTCCTTAAAGGAGGAAATAAACCTGTTTCAAACCCAAAAGCCTGGCAGTGACAGTGCAGTCGCAGTCTAGGCAACCAGAGATGATTTGTAAATGCAATTGTTGTGTCTTTCCCACAGGAAGGCATCTCACAGTTTTGTTTTTTCCTCTCTTCTGGTTCTTACATTCTTCACTCCTTAGCATGTTCCTAAATCCCTTGGAAAGTATGGCATAAATCTATTTTAGGACTCACCAGTCAAAATCCACTTATTCTCAGTACCTGGATCAGATGCTCATCTCTTTTATCATTGCTCATTGTAAAAAGAGAGTCTTCGGCAATTCAGTCTGAGAGTTAGCGGGGTGTTGGATGCTATGTCAGTTCAGTTAAGCAACAGCATCAAGTTTCCTCCAGGACACACAAACTTCCCAACCATTGGTGTGCCTGTGTGTGTGTGAGTGTCTGTGTGTATGTCACATATGTGTGTGTGTGTATGTACATGCATAGGTATGTATGTATATGTACATATAATATATTGTGTATATATAATATAGATGTTACATAAAAGTTTTCTCAACAGGTTTATCATGTTGTATGCTTTCCTGTGAAGGAAACCTCTGATCCAATTAGGATGGGTGATTGCTTTCTTTTCTGTTGTGCCACTATTCCATAAGTGTGTGCACCTTGTCTAGGTTGATACTGAAGTTTGAAAGGTTCAAACTGAATAAGACTGTTGATGACTTTTCTACTACAGTACATTGCATAGTACTTCCAACACAATAAAACCAGGCAACAGGGAGGTGGCTTCAAGCCTAATTAATTACAGCTTGATTTCTCTACAACATTTAACCAGGATGCATTGTCATCAACAACGGGGTCCTGCTGGGCAGTGGTGGCACATGCCTTTAATCCCAGCACTTGGGAAGCAGAGCCAGACAGATCTCTATGAGTTCAAGGCTAACCTGGTCTACAGAGTGAGATCCAGGACAAGCACCAAAATACACAGAGAAACCCTGTCTCAAAAAACAAAAAACAAAACAAAACAATCAGACAAATAAATAATTAATAGAAAACAACAACAAAAAACCAATAAGGTCCTAACATTAGTTATGGTGGACAAGCAAGGAGAATGGCGAGAGCCCATATTATTTTGTGGGTCTCTGGAGCCTCTCTCAGAAAGAGATACCCCACACCAAACACCTGGATTTTCATTTAATAATCCATAGCTTTAAAAGCAACATTTATCCCCCTTGCAGAGCATCACCCTTCGAACTTTAAAAAAATAAAATATTCAAAGTTTTGTTGAGTTACACATCTTTTCATAATGTTTCTATGGTTAACCTTCCGAGCCCCTTTTCTCCTTCATTTTCTTCCTTCTAACTCCCTCCTACTTAAATCTATTCACTGTTGTATTCTCCTCCCGCATTTTCATATTACTTAGGTTCCACTATATCCTCTCCCGTTAGGATCCTCACAATGGCTTCTTTCTAGTGTCCTGGGTTTTACAGGTACTCCAGGGTCAACAAGCAAAATTAGTTAATGTGAAGCTAGGAGTCATGTATGAGAGAGATCATGCAGTGCTGGTCTTTCTGTGCCTGGGTTACATCATTCAGCATTTTTCCTGTTTCTTAAACACCTACATACAAAATGCATGATTTCATTTTTCATTTTCTTTATCTACTCATCAGTTAGAGGAAACCCAGCCTAATCCAATTTCCTTGTGATTTTAAATAGAGTGGCAATGCAAAAGGAGTTTATAGTGATGTCCAGGTCTGTATCCTTGCTAATATTGTTGAATCATTTTGTCAATTCTAAGAAATGAATTTCTTTGTAACATTTTTATAATTGTTCTTTTAAGTGAATGGTTTATTCTCTATGATTAGGTTCAAACAGAATGGATGCTTTGCCTTTCTCACCCATTCATAACTATTAATCACTATTTCCATCTTTATTGATAGATTGTTTTTAGTTTGCATATTAATTTTATTACTTCTTTACTATTAGTTTTATTAGTATCCTACAACATATTATGATCATATTTACTGTCCCCTGCAACACTTCCCAGAAACACGTCTACCCTTCCTTACCCACTAACTCTATTTTTTATTTTGTAAACCCATCAAGTCCAATTTCTGTTGTGCAAATACTCTTGAATGTGCTCTTCCACAGGAATATAATGAATTACCAGGAGTTTATAGGTGAACACATTTTATCTGATGCTAACTCAGTTGTAGCTTTCTTCTTCTGCTTATCATCTGTGTGCTATAACATCTTCCGTGGACTCTTCTACACCTTTATTTTGTTTGTCATATATATCATATAATTATCACATAATCAGGTTGTACTTTATAAATCCAGTGTTACAAACCCTTCCTATACATTGCACACAGAATAGAATTATTAAAGTAATGGGTTTTGAGTCTATCATTTTGTTACTGTGCTTTATCTGTTTTCTTTCTTCAGTTGCCCTTCCTGGTTATTTTAACATCTCTCCTTTATTTTCATTTAGGCACACACACATGTGCACATGTGTGTATGTGTGCATGGGCACATTATGTGTGCGCAGGTACCCACAGCACCAGGAAAGGGCTTCAGTTTCCCTGTAAGTGGAGTTGATGGTGGTTGTGAGGTATTGGGTCCATTGCATGACTAGCATATCATCTTAACCATTGGCTATCTCTTATTTCCTTTGTGTGGATACGGCTATTTTTTTTTTAAATATTTGGCTACTTTAATATTGGTGACTTTACTTTGGTATTTTGAAGTTGCTCAGGCTACAATATTTCCATTAATTGCACAGTTAAGTTACTGTTCTTACTACATACTTCTACTACGAAAACACACAACCTGGCTACAAGTGTATTATCAATACACCCTACCCTTCATGTTCTCATTTCCATGTACATAACACTTACAAGGTTCGTAACACTGAAACCGACACTATATATTTAGGTCAAAGTATATCTATTAATGCTTCAGAGTTAAGAGGGAATAACACTTCTGCATTCACTCAGATACATGCAATGATCCTTTTACTTTCTTTGGTTTTCTGAGTACCAAGTTGACCACAAATAAACTCATTCAACTGCCTTCAGTGCCTGTGTATAGCTGCCTTTTGGCCAAGTCCAGGTTTTAATCACTGCTTTGTGCTGACAGAGCTGAACTATGTTAGAATCCTTCACAGTCAGCAGAAATGTGACTCTGAATTTTAATGTTCCTTTCCATGTATCTGTTAAATGACCCTGGAGCTATGAAGTTCTTTACTGGGATAGCAAACTTCATAACAGTAATCATTAATAAAGAATTAAATTTAAATACACAAAACTCAAGATAATAGATCAGAGTATCCTAAAAGAAATTTGTCCTTCCCTAAGAACATGTTGGCAGAGAATTTCCTGGTCAAGCCTAGCAATGCTGTAGATTGTTTAATTCAAAGAACAAACCTACAGATTATTTCACCACTCTGCCAAACTGAAGTTTAATAATGTGTCAGATTTCGCTACTTCAATGGGCTGTAGCAACTGTATTATGGACTATTCCAGGTAAGAAGTCATATGAAGCACTATCCTTGTTATGCCGAAACTTAACTTGAATCAGGAATTCAAGGTACACTGTCTGATTTAGCCTACTTTATGAATCCTGAGCCAAGCAAATTAGTATTCATGGTCGATGAACTATGACGGAATTTCTTTTTTTTTTTTTTTGGAACCCGTGCAGACTGGAAGGTATTTAAAAGAGTTGGGGAGTTTTAAAATAGAGGTTGCAATGAAGGAGGCAATTTTATTCAAGTCAGTGTTTAAAATGAGTAAAAAAAACATTTATCTGCCTGTGAACAGTTTGTTTTTCATTTCTCCACTCCAATGTGTCTCATTTTAGAGGATACTAAATTCCTAAAATTATAATAATTTGAAAATTATTATATGGCTAAGGAAGAAAATATCTCAACCTTTCCTTGGCTCTTTTAGGGAGTTGACTCTGCCGTAAGAGGAGAAACAACAGTAGACTTAAAGCAGTGTTTAACTCAACCGTGGTGCCATTTACCTGCTCAAGTGTGCAACACCTAGCCTCATCTGAAAGGTGCAGTTTAGTAAGATGATGGTGGGATAATCTGTGCTCACTTGTGGGAGTGGAAAAATGAGAGTAGTTTAAGAAAACAATTCATTCTAGAGACAAATTAGCAATAAATGAGTCATTCTGAGCGGAGAGATAGTTCACAAGTTAATAAGGCTTTCTGCTCTCACGGAAGACCTGGCCTTGGTTCCCAGAATCCACATGTATCACAGCCCTCTGTAACTGCAGCTTAAAGTAATCTGGATTTCTCTGTCATCCACAGACACATGTGGTCGTGCGTGCACACACACACGACTAAAAATAAAAGAAAATCTTACACTAAATAATGAAACCTATGTCCTTATTTTCCTATTCTCAAGAATGAACCTAGACAATAGGACTCTTTCTTCCTTTATGAGCTATGTGCTGGCCATGTTGATATTTTTCAAAATTAAGAAGCCATTGGTATTTAATTTGATTAGGTCTTTGATTAAAATTTCTAAATCAATGAGTCTGAGTAAGACTCTACAAAACATTTGGGATTGAAACTGCCATTGTTATGCCGGGCGGTGGTGGCGCACGCCTTTAATCCCAGCACTCGGGAGGCAGAGGCAGGCGGATCCCTGTGAGTTCGAGGCCAGCCTGGGCTACCAAGTGAGCTCCAGGAAAGGTGCAAAGCTACACAGAGAAACCCTGTCTCGAAAAACCAAAAAAAAAAAAAAAAAAAAAAAAAAAAAAAAAAAAAAAAAAAAAAAAGAAACTGCCATTGTTAGGACTGTTATGCCAATTGTCATATAAAGCAATTTGTGATAGAATGCATTGCTAAAAATTTATTCAAAGGGCAATAAATCACCTCTACAATACTCAGAGTCCATCCTTTGGTCTTTGAATTGGAAAACAGAAGTCTAATTAATTCTATAGCTACTGTGACATATTTGAAGAAAAATAAAGTAAGAGTTTAAAAAGTAGACTCTGCATTTATTGAGAAATATTCTTATAATTATAAACGTAAGAGCAAGTCATGCATTCCTTGAAGGACAAAGAGCATCCAGCCCCAAGAAACAAAAGTAGAAATAAAAGACAGTGAAAGGTTTGTTACTTGAATAATTTCTCTACATGACAATTGATCTGCAAGTAGAATTTGCAAAATAGTTACTTACATAATAGGACAAAATAGTCTGAATTATTTTCTGTCAAAGGAAACACCTTAATGGAGGTACAGTTCTTGGCATGAACTGCAGCGGTCGGATCATTCTTCCACTCTATATAAAGTTACTTCTCTCAAATTAGGATTTTATTCAGGATGATTAGAATATTTAAAATAATTTCTAATACGTAATCTAATTCTTAGGAGATAAACTAAATGTTAGTTTTCATGTTTTTGTTACCATATGAGAAGAGTTGTATTAGAAGAAAAAGAATAGATGAGAAATCTTGGTATATGTTCTATGGACTTTGTGCAGCCACTTACCATCTGTATACTTTTATGACCACCAGACATGCTTTATCCTTCATCTACCCAATGAATAGATGTCTTTACAATTGCTCAAACAATCTGAGATGTTTGCAAACAAAGTTACTCACTCACCAGATAACATTTTAAAAGCAAATAAATTCTTAGAAATTAAATGGGTGTCGTTCTTGTTGGATGGGTAATAAACTATCTGATGACCATTCTAGAAGCAAATGCCACTGAGTCACACCAAGGACAGCTAATACTCTGCTGTTACTGAGGAGATGTGGTGAAATGGACATAAAGCCAAATCCTGACATGACCCTGAATAGTCTTTGATCCAGTGGGTAGCGATGACTTTTCCCTACCATGGCTGTGATCAATCAAATATAGCCATTGATTGCATCTCAGTAGGGTTCCTCCTGATGCTCTTCTGCTATTCATCAATCCATACCAAGCACGTTCATATATTTGATTTGAATCTAGAATAAATCCTTCTGCATCTCAGAAGCATTTATGTACTTTGCACAGTAAAAAATAATTGGTATAGAGATTAACTAATGTACCATGTGGCGAGGGAAGACAGGAAGAAGGAAAAGTAAGAAAGAGATTAAAGAAATTGAGAGAAATAAACACCAATTCATACTTCTAAAATATTGTATGGCAATTTTTTCAAAGTGACTATAAAAACTTCAACATTATATGGAAATGAATCTAGTAATTTCTTTTATATGTTTTTCATTTCAAATGTCATTTCATATTCTGAAATTAAACAGCAAAAACCCACAGAGATGGAAAAAGTACATTTTGTGTACACCATTTTTCTATTTATTTTTAATGTTCTTCTTTCTCAAAGCATGATGGAATAGACCTGTAACCCCAGCACTTGAAAGATAGGAAGAGGAAGATTAAATCTTCAACAGCAGAAGAAATTCTTTATTTGAGGGATAGTAATCAATGGAGAGATTCATGATTGCTGAAAAGTGTTGAGCAAAAGAAACTGTCTCCAGCCCTAAACAGAACCTTTGTTACATCCTTCTCCTGACCAAGGCCCAGGGAACATCATGCAAGAGAAGGCAGAAAGAATGTAAGAAAATGAAGATGGGGAATAGTGTTGTGAAATGCTGTTATTTGAACAAGATACTACTATTGCAATTATGACCTCACAAAAAGCTACTCTTATGTACACAAGTCTCGAACAAAATCAAGCCAGCCAGAACTCTGGCACTGATTATTTAGATGATCTTCAGGCCACTTCCTCCTGAGGAGAAATCAGCACTCGATAGTTACTAGAAGAGAGAAAAATCACCCTTCTCTGAGGATGGGATCCCAAAAAGATTCCCATACTTTGGTGAATGACTCCACATCTATGCTCAAATGGATAGCACTAACTGGACTAACATGTTATAAAACTTATTTTTTAATTAAAAAATATAAATTCAGGAGGTTATATGATATGTGGTAGATAGGTTCAGATTTCATTTTCTCCATATGAAATTATCAAGAAAAAAGAAAAACATTTTCTAAAAAGGATTCATTCTTAGCTGCATAAAATTCCAAACCCCTCTGCAATACATGAGATGTTATCTCGAATAAATAAATATAAATAAATAAATAAATGTAAAGTTTTTTTCTCTTTGTTTTAAAGCTATAAGTAAGTCCAGACTGAAAGATAAAATCAATTGAAGATTTCAAAGATATAAGTCTGAAAAGCCAGTAGAGAAATAATTAGCAGAGCTCTGGAGCTGTGACTGAGAATCCACACATTTGGTTCTATGAAGGTACATTTTGCTAGTAGTAAATTATAGAAGACTTTACATTATATTATTGAATTGAAATCTTTGCATTTTATTCTTAATCCCAATATACTTTGATAGAGACAAAATAAACTATAGCTGTTCTTGAAGGACATATAAGCTTTAGAGGTAAGAAAGTTATAGGTGCATTCAAGTAGTTATCAGTAAACATGAATGTCCAATGGGAAGGACAGATTCATCACCGGTAACGTGGTTGATGCGACCCCTTTTTTGTGTTCTCACATAACATCAGCCTTTAAAATTAACATTTTTTATGATTTCTACTATTATCATTTTGAACTAAAGATTTATTGTGATGGGGCTGGAGAGATGGCAAAGCAGCGAAGAGCACATGGCTTCTGCAGATGGCTTGAATTTGATTATCAACACCCTTGTAATATAGTTCATAACTGTCTCTACCTCCAGCTCCAGATCGGATGCCCTCATCTGGCCTCAATAAGGAACTGCATTCAAAGGTGCAATACCACCCCCTCCAACACACACACACACACACACACACACACACACACAAGCACATACACACACAGAGACACAAATGCACAGAGACACACGTGCACACACACAGACACACATACACAAACACACACATGCTCTGACACACACACACACAGATTTGGCAAACAAATTTTAAAAGAATATAAGTATGGCTGTGATTATGTATCTGCTTCTATTCCTTTTTATTAAGAATTTGATATTACAATGCAGCAGTACAATTTTTAAATCACACTCTTACAAATACAGTTTTGAGTCTAATGTGTCAGAAGCCATGCAGTCTAGTCTCAGATCAGCATTTTATTACCTGTCCTATGGGTTTTCTCAGCGCAAGGCACCTATGGATGTGGTGGTATTGTGTTCCCCAAAATATTGTGTACCCTAATAAACTTATCTAGGGTCAGAGAACAGAAAAGCCACTAGATACTTAGGATAGACAGTGGTAGCACATGCCTTTAATCCCAGCATTCCAGAGGCAGAAATCCATCTGTTCAAGGATACAGCCAAGCATGGTGACTCACGCCTTTAATCCCAGAAAGCGAGCCTTTAATCCCAGGGAGCGATGGTAGAAAGGAAAGATATATAAGGAGTGAAAACCAGGAACTAGAAGCATTTGGCTGGTTAAACGTTCAGGCTTCTAGCAGCAGTTCAGCTGAGATCCATTCTGGATGAGGACTCAGAGGCCTCCAGTCTGAGGAAACAAGACCAGCTGATGATCCGGTGAGGTGAGGTAGCTGTGGCTTGTTCTGGTTCTCTGATCTTCCAGTTCACCCCAATACCTGGCTCAAGTTTGATTTTATTAATAAGAACTTTTAAGATTCATGCTACATGTGGAAACAGACTTTCATTTGGCAAGGACCAGTAGTCCATGGGACAGCACAGGAAATGCAAAATTCATATAGCTTGCAGGCTCTTTTCTCTCATTATATTGGTGATTCTTTGGGTGGTTTTTAGTTTTATTTTGTCAGTCATACATGCAACAGTTGTAATTTTCCCTGGAAATTCTGCTCATTCTCGAATATTTTCTCCTAAGTTTCAGCAGGGGGCTAATGTTTCTCGTATCTCTTATCTGGAATTACTAACTACAACTCCTGTTCCTGGGAACTCTTCTGATTCAGTAGAGATAGTTAGGTACATATGAGAAAACAACACTTGGAAAATGAACCATGTCTCATAGTTCTGGAATGGAGAGTAAGGCATGCATACACAATATAGAGAAAATCCTCAGGAATAGACAGTGTGCCAATTGTTGAGAGTAAGCTCCTTGGACATTAATCATATACAATCATTGATAAGATCTAGTATATTCTAATGGGGAAAATGCAATGTAAAATACTTCTTTACCATACACAGGAGCTAATATTAGTGGAAGAAGTATGGTATAGTGGGATGGGAAAAGAATGACTTATCAAAGTCTGCCTTTTACAGAGAGATTGAGACATGGGACCCTCTTGTAGACAAGGAGCTGTATAAAAGCATATCTTGCAGACATGAAAGAATTGCTTAGGTTTAATTATTGTTGTCTTTAAAGCATTGTACCCACGTCTGTTACTTTTTAAACTTTGTAACCACAGGTAGCTGCCAGCTGACATAAGTGCTGAGAGAAGGAAGTGTCTGACTGGATATTTAGTTAAGGCTGCAAAACTGCTGAACTCTGTGTCTAAGAATAAGGTTATGGAGGGTGGGAAAGTGAATTTGGGGAAACATAAAAAGGAACAATGGAGGCTTTCATAATGGTTACAATGTATTCCTTAAAATTTGATGTGTTCAAGGGGGTCAGGATCATGATGGGAAAAACCACAGAGATAGCTGATCCAAGCTATTGGGAGCTCATGGACTCTGGACTGACAGCCAGGGAGCCTGCATGGGACCACACTGGACCCTCTGAATGTGGGTAACAGTAGTGTGGCTTGATGTGTTTGTGGGTCCCCTGGCAATGAGACCAGGACTTAACCCTGGTACACGACCTGCACCTTTTAGAGCCTATTCCTATGGTGCAATGCCATACTCAGCTGTTACACATGGGGAGGGGCTTGGTCCTGCCCCAACTTGGTATGCCAGCATGTGTTGACTACCCCAAATAGGCCTTACCCCCTATGAGGAGGGGATGGGGTGAGATTGGGGGAAGGAGGGAGGGAGTGGGAAAAGGGACGGAGGGGGAACAGGGGGTTGGTATGTAAAATGGAAAAAAAATTAAATAAAAATAAAAAAAATTTAAAAAAGGGTTAAAAATAAGAGCCAATAATAAAGCTGTTCATGTAACCCTGGTAAGAAAAACTCTAGCTCGCTGTCACATGACTTGTACACACTGTGCCTCAGCTTCTCTCTGTGTTTCTTTGGCACCTGCTTGAGCTTCATCTTGTTCTTTCCTCTCTTGGGGTCCTTCACCATGGGTTCTCCCTTAATGTCTCCTTCCAGGGCCTTGCAAAGCTCCATGCTTTGGTCTGGCTCCACCTTGAAGTGTGAATCCTCCTTGAAAGGTGGCTCCACCTTGAAGTGTCTTTTCAGCGCTTGACAAGCCTGGAGGGTTGATTCCCGCCGGCTCCTTCTGAGGGCCCAGACTTGCACAACTTCGGAGTTTCTGGCATCTTGACCGTGGTCACTTGGTCACTTTAGCTCCCGCTGATCAGTTTGAGTCATGTGACAGCGAGCGAGCTAGCACCAGAGAGCCAAGGGTGCCCGTGGAGCTTTTATTCCAACTGCTGCAGTTTTTTTACAGGTGGGGAAATGCGCCTGCGCCCAGGCTGAAAATGCCGTGCTCACCATGGACTGGGCCTCGCATCAGCCTCTTGTTCTACCAGCACAAAACTTTGAAGGAGAGCCCCGGGCTCCCTGAAACCTTGAAAGCCTTGGAGGAGCTCAAACTCTCTTCGGGGTATCTCTGAGAGTGCGTCATGGTTTGGCTGGGGATGACAATCTCATTAATCCCTCTGCCTCTGACAAAGCCATTTTGGGGGGTTCTTACTTTATATTGTGGATGTTTTGTCTCTGGCCTGGGACTTGTAGCTTTTACCTCCTTGTTGCCAGGCTTCGAAGTGTTGTGATTTGGTGGTTTGGGGTTCCCCCCCCCCAACCTATGGGATTTTTTTTTTTCATTTAACATTCACTTTTTTTTTCGTATTAAGAAATTTTCTATTCACTTTCATCTTCTTCTGTTTTTGCCCCTTTGAAGTAGTTTCAAGCACCACCTTGTCCTGCCAGTGGCTCTTTTTGTTAAATGTTATTCAGCTTGCTTGTTGGGGAAGGGGCGTTGGGCTTTGTCTCTGTATGGTAGATTGATAATAAAGCTTCATAGAAATTTTAAAAAAAAGAAAAAGAAAAACTCTAAGTATCAATAAAGATGGCTAGAGCTATCCGGAGCCACTTAGGTGCAACCCACTTGGTGGTCAGAATTTTTCCTTGCGCGGCCACCACTGGCGCGCATCAGGACCTGAACCGGAGCTGAGGCATAGCATTATATGTGAAATTTTCACTGTTGGGCATAATGTTTACAAGAGATTATTTAAATGTCATAGGATCTGGCCATTATATCAGTCAGATGAAACACTTTTTTTTCTATAAAGTTTTCAAATATTTGGAATGAGACTATATCGTAATTTTGGCACATTTCAGAATGATGTGCATAGTGTTGTTGTTATACAGTACATGCTCCTCCATATCCTTTTTGACAATCACTATCCAAAGCCACAAGGTTGACAACTCATTCCTCTTACCACATATCTTTAGGTTACAAAAAGCAAATTATTTGAGTTAATGTGGTCATAGCTGTAAAGGAAGTAAATCACAAAGACTGACAGTAGAAATAGCTGAGTTGACCTTGAGCAGAGGGTCAGCTTTGCATGTCACAATATTTATTATGGAAAACTCACTGTTACAAAATTTCATCCTTTTGCAGTTTGATGTAAATAAAATAGTAACGATGAGGGCCCTTTCCTTCCTAAGTTTAATTCAAACTTCTGCTCTGAAATGTTTGAGTCTGATAAAGTTTTACTTTAGCAAGGAACAAAATAAATCAAGATGTTCATTAGAAACACAAAGAAGAAAGAACTAATGTATTATTTAAAAATAAAAAGAGGTCTTCTCTACTTGAAGTTTATGCCAGAAGTGCAGATATGATGAATGGCCACCTGGAAACTGTTTTTCATTTGCATTCTTTTCAGTTGGGTTATTTTTCATTATAGAAATTCCCGGGGGGGCTATTGGAGTCTCAACTGAATTTCTTAAAACACCACAAAGGTAACATCTAATTTGCAATGATTTTAGGAAAAGACTTTGCACTTTTACAAAATAGAAATCAAGTTTAATTTTATAGCTTGCACATGATATGGTAATATTGCTTTTTTCTTAATATATTCAGTCTTAGAATGCATATTATTTGATAGAGTAACATTTAGGACAATGTAGAAACATTTATCATCCAAATTTAAAAAACAAGTCTGTCATACCATACTATATCCACATAGGATTTGTAATGAACATTTACAGGTATTTTATTAGAATGTCCCATTATATATGTGGTTTTTTGCAGCTATTTTTTCATTATATAGTTGTATTAAAAGCTGTTTTTTGCTGATTTCTCTATAGAAAATAATACTCCATACTATTTCAGAACATTGTCACTATTTTGTTAAATTATTTGATGAAAATTATTTCTCAAGCATAGTTAAGTATTTCTATGTCCTCCCAAAGCAATGAATATTATTTAAATGCATTTTATTTTGGCCATTAACTGGTTAGTTACATTGGCTTTATTCTACCATTTTAATTATTTTCATAAATCTAATTATTCTTCAAACTACTCTAGCTCCATTATTAAACACGCACAAGTCTATCATAGATCCTACATCTAAGAGCTTAGTGCTCTACACAATAAGAAACTAAATGTTTTCATTTTCGTAGTATATGTTGTATAAATGATGAATGGGAGAGAAGATCTCTCTCTCTCTCTCTCTCTCTCTCTCTCTCTCTCTCTCTCTGCGTGTGTGTGCATGTGCGTGTGTGTGTGTGTGTGTGTGTGTGTGTGTGTGTGTATGTGTCTGTCTTGCTTTATGATATATTGTGGAATAGGTTTTCATTATATTGGGTAACACTTTGCTACTGAGCTTCAAACAAACCAGCACAAATAATAAGTATTTTCTCTCCTCTCGTTCCTACATTACAACAAATGTAAAATAAAAATGTCTAGTGGACAAGAGGTACCTATGATGGGAGAGGGTGAAGAAAGGGGAAAGAGATTATTGGGGGACAATCTTGACTGGACAAGAGACTTATCTGAAAATATTCTTATATGAAACCATGCACAATGAACACACACAATGAGAAAAATTTTGAAATATTTATCTGTAATGTCTCAGCATACATCTAACCCGTACTGTATTTACAACTTTTACATATTATCCTAATATTTTGAAATTAAAAAATATATTTCCATATTTGATTTCATAAGATTTGGGTGATGTGAATGTATTTAAATTTGCTGAAACTTTTTTTGTTTTAATGGGGACAGAGTCTCTAGCTGAAAATGATTTTACCATTTCTGCTAGCCTGGTTGCTGAGGATTTCTTAGGATCCACCAGTCCATGCAGCTATTACAGCGGAATTGCAGGTACCACATGTTTCCATGCCTAGCTTTACATGGGTGCTGGGTTCATCTTCCAGCTTGCACAGCAAGTGTGCTTATGAATAGGCCATCTCCCCAGCCACATCGTTTTTTGGTGCTATTATTATGATATAATTTCCTTCCAAATATTTTGTAAGCCACACACTTGTACAAAGTGTTTCCTTTAATAAATTGTCTTTTAAGATATTGAAAATTTAAAATGTATAGTTACATTTTCATGTATTTACTTCTTTTTGTACAACATGTCTACATATTATTTTTTATTTCATTAACAATTTTATTTCTTTACTGGTGATTCAACTTAGAGAGGTGGGCATCTAGGCAACAGCTCTACCACTGAACTACATCCTCAGCTCAGAGTTTCGTTCTCATGCTTTAATACCTTCTTAGGAGGAAGATGACATATGGAGGCAAATTCTTCGGCTCATTTATATTTCAAATAGTCTCAAATGCTATTGGAATTTGCCTCAAAAGTCATTGTCCGCAGTTAAAAATTGTCTCTGGTATAGTATTTTATATTTGTTCAGTGTTACAAGGAAGTTGCTGTCCACTAACTTGCTTTTTTCTCTGGAGACACTGATATTTATAATATGAAGATGTTATATGCAATTATATGCAATTCAACCTTTTTTCTTTGGCAACTTTAATTTTTTCTAGTTTTTATTTGTTGGTGGTGAATTGATGATGATTCATGTATCTTTTCTTCATGATATTTATCGACCTACCATTTTTATCATCCTGCGTGTTGTGTTTTCTGTGGCTGTTGGTTTTGTTAATTTTGTTTCTTCTCCCCAAAAGCAAATATTCAATTTCCGTGTGTTACTTAGACCCCTGAAGCTACAGGCTCACATCAATTAACTGCATTTGTTCCCCTCTCAGTCAGTTTTCTCTCTTTTACTTTGGACTTTCCACTGGTACACAATCAAGTCCATTCAACTTTGCTTTTCTCCAAAATCTCAACCCTATTTAATTCCACTGAGTGTGTTTCCATCTCATACATCCTAAATTCCATCATTACAATTTCTGTTATTAATCTTCTCATGATTGCCATATCTCTAGGCATACATGTATGCTCACTCTGTCTTCTAACTTTAATGTAGTGTGTAGGTACAATCATCATTATATCTTCCTTTACTAATTCTGTTATCCATAATTCTGCATCTGCTCCATAGGACTGCTGAATTTCATTTTTAGTATTTTTCTCATTTTACTTTTTCCTGAATGAAAGACTTTAAAATGCAATTTGTTTTGAGGGACAGAATATTGTTCATTTGTACAAATGTTCTTAATTATTGAAAAATACTTAAGGTATTGGGCATCAATTTTATCTTGAGTCTGTCTTACAGTTTCTTTTTGTTAAGAAAATAGAATTATATATTTTTATTCTATGCATGTGAACGTTTTACCTGCATTTAATTGTGTGCCTCATGTGTATGACTGGTGCCTGTGGATCCCAGAACTGGGCATC
>CABHPH010147992.1:9948-24694 GCA_902168325.1 Peromyscus nudipes | reverse complement strand
CTAGTTTCTGGCATGGAGTTTGCTCTACAATGGGTGGATATGTGTGTTAGGACTCAGCGTTCCCCCATCGCCTCCTCAAAGTCATATGGCTTCTTCCCACAGGGGGGCTTTGGCCGAAGGGGACCTGCAGGAGCTAAGGTGAGCCACTGGGCTGGATTGGCATGTCTCTCGTCTCTCAGTCACCCAGCTTCCCAGGAGACTCCCAGACACCGTCAGCCTAGGGATTAAGATATCCTCCCTGGCCAACAGCGTACAAAACCTCTGCCTTCTTCTCCATCATTTCTCAAACCCAGCCTCTTCTACAGTAGAAGGTGTTTCATGTGATTTCCAGAGTGGGAGGAAGGAAGGGAGATGGCTGACAGGTGGAGTTCTGGGTAGCCCTCTGCTGGGCATGCCCATGTATCTGGCCTTCTTGCGTGTGCCAGAGAGGATTCAGTCCAAAATATCCTTATTTCTCGAAGCTGCCCTGTGGAACAGGCAAGAGACAATTGTGTAGGCTCAGAGAGCAGGTTCTCGCCCCTCCTGTCACCAGCCATCTGTACCATTTCCTCAGCCCAGAACAGAGAGCTGGGGTTATTGACCTGCTTGTCTTGTCTCCAAGGGCAACAGGGGCGGTCCTGGCCAGCCAGGCTTCGAGGGAGAGCAGGGTACCAGAGGCTCACAGGTCAGTACCCTGGCATGACACATGCCTTGTAGTAGTCCCTGGAGACCCTTGTCCCTTTGTTTTAAATTGAGGTGATGGTCACGTAACCCAGATTTGACCTTTACTAACAATTCCACAGCACTTAGAGCATTCATCGTGTTGTGTGATAATTTTAAATCATTTTACTAACCCCAAAGGAGGCATTGCACCGTCACCCCTCCATATTGCTCTCTACCATTGTTGCCCCTACCCTATCAACCCCCACCTGTTACTCTCCACCTTTGTCATCCCCACCCATGTCCCCTCACCCGTATAGACTCCCCACAACTGTCACCCTAACTGCCGTCACCTTCTACCCTACCCCCTCCATCCCTGTCGCCCCCCACCTTTATTGCCTCCCACACCCTGATGCCCTCTACCTCTGGCTAACACTGGTCATTATGGATTTGCCTGTCTGGACTTGATAGGTGGATTTTTATGTTTGGCTTCTTTCACTTAGTATAGTTTTCTGGAACGCCAGACATATTCTAGCACATGCCAGAATTTTCCTCCTTTCAATGGCTGAATAATATTCCACCATGTGGATGAAAAACGGTTTTTCCATTCACTGGTTGCTCAGCATTTGGGTTGTTACCACTCTTTGGTTACCTAGAAGTCATAGGATTTCATAGGCTCAGCTCAACAGCTCTCACCTGTGACATGGCCTTTCACCCCCAGGGTCCTCCTGGTCCCGTTGGTCCCCCAGGCCTGATTGGAGAACAAGGAATTCCTGGACCTCGGGTAAGCCTCTGAGTGTGACAGCCGGAGTGTGTTGGCTGGTGGAGCCGATGCAGGAGTGGCTGACAGTGTGGACTCTGCAGGAGCCGCTCTGTGATTCTGTGGGCTTGAGTGGATAGCGCTGAATATCACCGAGTGCTTGGGATTTGTGGGTGAGACAGGCCACCTGTGACCTCTGACAGGGGACAGCCAGGATCCTTGGTCTGGACAGTTGTTGCTTCAATGTACACCCCTCTCTTGCCTTACAGGGAAGTGGAGGTACAGCTGGGGCTCCTGGAGAACGTGGAAGAACTGGTCCCCTGGGGAGGAAGGTTTGTCTGGAGAACAGTAGTGCTTGGCTAAGGACAGAGACTTGTGCTGAACTGGATGCTGCCACCTCCCTGCTGCCTGCCCCCCTCCCCCTTTAGCCTGACCCCTGTGCGTCAGTGGTCACAAACACCCTGCCCCGATTCCCCCCACTGACTGTTACAATTAGTGGTGGGGCACATCCTTAATCCCAGCACTCAGGAGGCAGAGACAGGTGAAGCTCTGTGCATTGGAGACCAGCTTGATCTAAGTAGTGAGTTCTAGGACAGCCAGGACTATATAGAGGTCTCAAAACACCCCCCCCCAATGAAAAAAAAAGGTAGTTACATAGCCACTTGTGGTGGCTATGCCTATAATCTTAGTACTTGGTGGGAATGTGGGGCAGGAGGATTACTATAAGTGTCAGGTCAGCCTAGTCTACATAGTGAGATCATGAAAAAAAAAGTATAGTCAGTATTTTGTTTTTTATGAAAATTTTAATCCATCCATTTGTCCCTCCATCTGTTCACCCGTCTGTCTGTTTGTCTATCTGTCTGTCATGTGTGTGGCTGTGTACACACCACAGTGGGTATGTGGAAGTCATTGGACAGTTTGGCGGGATTTGGTTTTCTTGATTCTCCACATGGAATTCAGGGTTTGAACCCAGGTTGTCAGGCTTGGTAGCAAAAGCACTTCCTGAGCCTTTCCACCAGCCCCTGCGCTTAGCATTTTAAAATTGTGTATGTGACAGTACCTATTTATAGGGCACAATGTGATAATTTCATACATACATATAATGATAAGGTCAGAGAAATGGTCATTTCTTTGTCTTGGGACCCTTAAACTCTTCTGGTTGAAATACATAATAAATTGTTATGAACTACAGCCATCCCACAGTACCCACTAGAACATTCCACTCCTGCCTAACTGCATGCTGGTGCCTATTATTCACTTGTGCTCTGGCCCCCCACTCCTCTATCCCTACTGATCATGGGTCTCCACTCTATCATGACGCCAGCCTTTGCCACTTCATGCACGAGGCAGCGTGTGGCACTTGTCTTGCTGTGCCTGGCTTTATTACAATTAAAAATCGACCTCATGGAAACCTAAGAGGTGAAACAGGAGCCAGCCTCCACTCAGTGTGTCACCCTTTCTTCCCCTGTGTAGGGTGAGCCAGGAGAGCCAGGGCCGAAGGGAGGTGTCGGGAACCGTGGACCCCGTGGGGAGACGGTAAGGCCACTCAGCGCCCTGCAGGACTCACTGATCTTGAGGACAGGTGCAGAAAGCTGGGACCCAGAGAGGCTCCCTGCTTGAGTTATTGGGAATATGGTTGGAAACTGTGAAAGCTGCTCATTGCCAAGTGGGTTTTGTTTCATTGGCAGTTTTATGGATGAAAAAGAAACCTATGGGCTGTTGGGGGCTTCTCTAAAACAAGCCACTCTTGCTGAAGACTCTGTAAAAGTGCCAGCCAGCAGATGATTATAATCTCAAGCTTTAAAGGATCGATATGTCTTCCCAACATGTTCCTCTTGTTGTGGAGTGATTAACAGTGTTCACTCTGAACGCCTTGCGTGATGGTGGGCATAGGGCCTTGGGATAGAGAAGCCAGGTGTCTGGAGGAGGGCTGTCTGGAATGGGTGACAGGCTAGGACGTGAAGGGCTTGGGGATTGGAGAGTAAGACCTAAGCTCAGAAGACTCAGGAAGTCTGAGAGGTCAAGGTCAGCATTCCTGTTTTGAAGAAGCCTCGCAGATAAATGGTCACATAGACCTGAACATCTCTGTGGACACGACCTTGCTCATCCCTGTGGAGGAGGGCACAGAGATGGGAAGACTTCTTTCTCTTGTCTTGTAGTCTGAAAACATTCATGCCCTCACCCTCTGCTGAGGGTGGGGACAGTGTGACATGGTTGGCTGTGAGGTGCCTGATGCAATGGCTTGCGGTGACATTCTCTCTGTTCCCCTTAGGGAGATGATGGGAGAGACGGGATTGGCAGCGAAGGACGTAGAGGCAAAAAAGTATGTATCTGCCGAAGCTTCTGTTGTTGAGAGTCACCAAAAGGGCTTCTCACATCTTGTATCAAAATCGACTTTAGATGGTTGTAAAGTTGGGACCTGATACTGAGGCATTTATTGTCTTTTACAGGGAGAAAGAGGATTCCCTGGCTATCCAGGACCAAAGGTGGGTGCCCTGGGTGATGGAGTACGGCACTGCTTCTGGAGAAGCCTGGGATTTCCCACGAGCTGAAATCAGAATATCTCAGCTGCAGTCTTGCGTCAGCCCCTCAGGACAGGGCCACACTGGGAAAGTCTCTGACTCTCTAAGATGCTCCCTCTTGTATGGGTGGAGGGGGCCATGCTTGTTGTCCATGGTGCTTGAGATTATGTGGACAGTGGAAGAATCGGGGACCTGTGAATGCCATGCCCCACGTGGCAGTAACACCAGTGATGGAATAAATTTAGGCTTTCTTCAAATGACACCAATACACTGGAGCCGTTTGTAGAAGTGAACCTGTGAAAGATTTGGAAAGTATGGTCCAGATGCCCTGTTGGAATCCTGCCCCAGGGACCCTCAGCAGGACCTTCTGTTGCAGACCTTGACATGTCATTTCTTGGCTCTCTTCCCAGGGTACACCTGGTGAGCCAGGGGCAGATGGACCACCAGGACCCAAAGGTATCAGAGGCCGAAGGGTAAGTTTGCCTACACCTAGCTGTGGGTGGGAATGAGCAGGCTCATGGCAACAGGATGGGATGCTGAGCCTTTAAAAGACCATCCTCTTCTTTCTCAGCCTGATCAGTGACAGCCCAGGCAGTAGAAGGGAATTCCAAGTTTCAAACCAATGTCCTCATGGCCCATCATAGCTGTTTTCTGCACGGTCCTCCTTCAGCCATGCCCCATTGGGGGAGGCCCTGACAGCCCTTTCTATAGCATGTCTCAGAAGTCACTAGCCCACAGATTACCCCAGCATGGTGCCAGGGAGGCGTAGGTCCCAGGCTGGATGGTGTCAGTTTTCATAGTCCCATCTGGCCATGTTTGTTCAGATGTGAGGGAGCAGGGCTTAATGGGGGGGGGGGGGCTGGTCAGGAGGCCTATAGCATCCCAGGTGAGCCATGCCTGGGCTGTGGGCTCCTCATTCCCCGGTTTCAGAGACACCTCTCACTTTAGCCACTAATGCCTCTGGATTTCTCTCTTCAGTGATCATTCACCTACCCTCCTAATATTGGATGGAATCTCAATTCATGGTCCAGCTATAGATACAAGCTACTAATAGTTGTTTTTTTAGCCTGAAATATAGTTAATAACAATAACTACCCAGTTAATTTGACCAATAAAAACAGTCAATCTAGATCATTTTGAAACAACGGGCTAGTGATGTTCATGAACAGTTATCTAACTGATCGGCAGTTGCTAATTTTCTTGGACACTCAGGAATTTTAGTGATGGTTTGGGAAAATCATCTGTCTTACTCAAGCCTGCCAGAGTGTACAGTGTGGAGGCTCCTGGAAACTCTTTGGGGTCATTTGTCCTCTACCCCTAAGTTTGGAGACAATCAAGCCCTATTGAAGTGAGAGACTTCTCACAGGAGAGGATTGGAATAGTTTTCTCCTACCACCCTCCTACCTACATGAGCTAAGACTGTTCCATCTTCTACCTCCTCTAGGGAAATTCAGGACCTCCAGGGATAGTTGGACAGAAGGGAGACCCTGGCTACCCAGGGCCATCTGTAAGTATCCACCCAATTCCTAACAAGTTATTAGGTGGAAGGAAGGGTGACGGGTCATCTGATCTCTGAAAACTTCCCATTGTCTTCTTGCCTCAAAAACGTCCCCTGCACTTGTGTGACTGTCTGTTTATTAAACTGCTTCCCTTCTGATGCCATGGTGGAGGAAAGTGTATTTGAAATAATACACTTTGAAAAATGCTTTGTGGAAGCCGGGAATGGATCTCAATGGCAGAGCATGTGCCTGTCGTGAACAAGATCCTGGATTTTGTCCCCAGAACCATAAATAAGAAAACAAATAACTTTTTTTTTGTGGTACTGGGAATTGGACCCAAGGCCCTATTCATGCCAGGCAAGCACTATACCACTGAGTTATAAATTTGTTTTATATGCCACCCTGTGGTCCAGGGAATATTACAATAATGGCCTTTATGATTTCTCACTAAAGGTTTGTTCAGAGAGAGCATGTTGCAGTACATTTATTTGTATCTTGAAGAAGTTGCCCAACTAGGCCAAATCTGGGTTTGGAGAGCACTTCCTTTGTCTATAAATTCCCAAGGGAGCCACTGACTCATTGTTTAGAACCCATAGGTCATGCTTTCTCCAGGGCCCAGGAGGAATCTTTGTGACTGACACCACTGTTCCCCTATTTGGTTTGTCCCTCTATTGAAATGCACGAGGTTCAGGGAAGAGCAGGCAAGAGCTCGCCAAGCACTCCTAGAGGGAAAATTTGAGGGGCTGGGTTGCTTGAAGCTAAGGGAAGAAGGCTGAGCCTGTGGAAGTGATGGGTGCAGGACTGAGGACGGATACACTTACTGGGGTGACTCACAGTTGTTTTGGGTTAATAGCCAAGAGAAACTGCTTCGGGGAAAGACGGCCAAGTAGCCCGCAAAGCTTGACCATCAGGTTGACAAAACATGGGGACAAGACACAGGGGGCAGTTGCGAGTCTGTCCCAAGAGCCTAAGGGTAGAATCCCACAGAGATGGGCGACTTTAGACATGGAGGGGACAATGTGGTGATGCCTTACCTTCACTTCTTCAGGGACCAGGCTGTGCAGAATGTGCATGTGGAGGAAGCTGTGTTCTCAGGAGAAGCTGTGTTTGTTGCCGCGAACAGTTGAAAGGGGCCTAAGTGGTTGTGGTTAGATTCATGAGTTACATGGATGGACAGTGAGCTTCCAGGTGTGAGGGTGCTTCTTCAAAGCCAGCTTACTGCCTAGGGAGAAGGCTTTGTCTTCTAGAGTGTCTTTCTTCTGTTCAAATGACGGAATCTAATTTAGACAGAGGGTTGTGGAAGTTCAAGGTTATGCGGTGTCTATGGCTTCCCATCATGCTCCTACAACTAGACTGACCTTTGGTCTTTATTTTTCTTGTTATTATAATTCTTAACACACATCCACTGTACAGGCTACTGTGATTCCTTGTACTCCGCCATTTCTACATGTGTCCACATCATGACTCGATCATGCTCACCCCTCCTCTCCTGTCCCCTTCTCCTAATTCCACACTGCACACATCTGCTTCCTCTCTCAGACTGTCCTTGTTTGGTTTTCCAGGGTCACAAGGGCAACCGAGGCGACTCTGTGGATGTAAGTAGTGAGTGTTCCGAGTGAACTGTTTGTTGTCTGACTCACCTGTTACCTGTCTCTCTAACACTCTCATTTTCCTTCAAAGCAATGTGCCCTCATCCAAAACATCAAAGACAAATGCCGTAAGTATTCGCTCTTCCCTTGCCTATGGCACATCATGTTTTCACACTTGCCGTTCTCACCCGACAGACCTGGTTTTCATCTTTTCTTCTCTTTGTTTCCTTTATAGCTTGTTGCTATGGTGAGTACTGGTAATTTCACATTCTTCTGAGGAGAGGAGGTTCCTTTGTGTGAGTAAAGGCTATCTCTGAAAACCCCATTTTCCACAGGGCCCCTGGAGTGCCCTGTATTCCCAACAGAACTTGCCTTTGCCCTGGACACCTCTGAGGGGGTAACTCAGGACACCTTCAGCCGGATGCGAGAGGTGCTCCTGAGCATTGTGGGAGATCTGACCATCGCTGAGAGCAACTGTCCCAGGGGTGCCCGAGTGGCCGTGGTCACTTATAACAATGAAGTGACCACGGAGATCCGATTTGCTGACTCCAAGAAGAAGTCTGCCCTGTTAGACAGTATTCAGAATCTCCAGGTGGCCTTGACATCTAAGCAACAGAGCCTGGAGACTGCGATGTCATTTGTGGCCAGGAATACGTTTAAACGTGTGAGGAGTGGATTTCTGATGAGAAAAGTGGCCGTTTTCTTCAGCAACAAGCCCACGAGAGCATCCCCCCAGCTCCGAGAGGCTATGCTCAAGCTTTCAGATGCAGGGATCACACCCTTGTTCCTTACCAGCCAGGAGGACCGACAGCTCATCAACGCTTTGCAGGTCTGTGCTTGGTGCTTTGGTACCCCTCCCTCTTATTCCTGAGAAGGTTCTCTGGAATGCCGTGCTTTTCACGAAGGATTCATGTTCTATGGCTTCTAAAAGGTCCTAGTGGGGCTGGGCCAATTGAGATCTCTTGGGAGATGACTAGAACAGCCTACAGCATCAGCACTGGACTAGCAAAAGACTTACTCTCTCCAGGTCCCATCATCCATGCTGATAGTTCTAGCGAGGGAACAAGGCTCTGCCACGTGGCTCAATTTGAGTTTCATGACCCTGTCCTGGGCATTTGCTTCCTATAACACATTGCTAAGCTTTATACTTTCACTCCCACCCCATGGTTAAGAAGATCTTAGAGTTAGTGAGGGCCTCAAGTGCAGAGGAGCTGCTGGGTCACCAGACTCTGAGGCCCATGTACTGGATGCAGCTCACTCTACTCTGTTCTGGAGGAGACTCCACCAGAGCTGGTCATGGGGCCTACAGCCTCTCAGGGAGGTCCTTAAAATATGAGTGTCCTCAAGATCTTCACCACTGTGAAAACCTTTCCTTAGCTAGGCCCCTAGGATAGCCTATGGAGAAGACACATACTGTTCTTACTTGCGTGTTTAGTTGTAATTGACCAGTAGGGTTTATTCAGGACCACTTCTAGTGATACTAGTCAAAACACATGGATAATAGATACAGAGGATAGGAGCCCCTGGCCAGAATTAGGTGTTCTTAGTTCTCATTGCCACCTGCCTTACAGCCATGGCACATCACCCCTCTCTGTGTCTCGGGTTTCTCTCTTGTGAGGTGACCTTGGGTGATGTGGGCTCTTGTGTCTTGCCAGTGGGGATCACCACTCTCTGTGTCAGCAAGCTACGGTTCCATCAGTACCACCATCCCTCAGTGTTTATTCTGCCAAACTAGACCGGTTTGGGGTCAGACACTGCGTTTGGAATTCAGTATTAAACTTGGGTTCCTGGCCATGAGTTCTTATGAGGAAACATTTTTTTTTCATCTTATTTTGTGTGAGCTGACTGACTCAGAAGCACACGAGATTCCTATGGTTTCTATAGATCAGACAGGAATTCCCTCACTCATTCACCTCAGTTATTCGTTACATGGATGCCACATGCCAATCACTATGATAGGCAGGACCTTTTCATCTGGGAGTGATATTCTCTTTTTTCTTGTCATTATCTGAACTGGAGTGGGAACAGGGAAAGGATGGACCAGTGATTGCTAGCTTCTGCCACTGCTAAAGCTACTACCACTGTCTACCAGGGATGTACCAGACCCTTTACTTGGTGCCTAATCAATCATCTAAGTACCCAGAGTCCAAATGATAAGGTGCTGTGCCAAGGGGAAGTTATCTCATTGGTTCTGTCCTGTTACCCCTCCCTGTTTGCATAATGGCTCCATATGTGTGTGTCCATGCCAACATCTCCCCTTGTCTAAACTAGATCAATAACACAGCAGTGGGACATGCCCTGGTTCTGCCTGCAAGGGGGGACCTCAAAGACTTCCTGAAGAATGTCCTCACCTGCCATGTTTGCTTGGGTAAGCCGTTCATCTGGGCCTGGGATCTGACCAGTCACAGCCACCAAAGTTATGACTACAGAGGGACATTTGGATGGAGAGCGACGGGGTTGAGCTTAGTTCAGTTAAGACTCAAGGCTCATTGTATTTACTAATGTAAAGGCCATGCAAGGATGTTCTCATCTTGGAATCTAGAGCCTGCGTGTTTGGCTCAAAAGTATTTTTAGAAGATATTTCTTTAAGGAGTAGCAAGTGTCAGGAGTGTTTTAGTCTCACAGAGCACTACGAAGACTTTAGGCTACTGACAGTTTCATCTAGTGAAATAAGGGATAGAAACTGAGATCTGGCCACAATTAGGGCCATGAGGCATAGTCTAAGTATGTATCCCAGGCTGCCCCAACCTGGTGATTCTCCTGCCTCAGCCTCCCACGTGCCTAGATTATAGATGTGCAGCACCTTTCCTAGCGAAGTTTCTATCTCACGTGACGACAGTAGTCACCTGACTCCCAGAAGGTGGGGATGCTGCGGGGACCACAAGATAATAGGGCACCATGCTTTTTTTTTTTTTCTAGATATTTGCAATATTGACCCATCCTGTGGATTTGGCAGCTGGAGGCCTTCCTTCAGGGACCGGAGGGCAGCAGGTAGCGATGTGGACATAGACCTGGCTTTCATCTTGGATAGCTCGGAGGCTACTACTCTGTTCCAGTTCAATGAGATGAAGAAGTACATAAGCTATGTGGTCAGGCAGCTGGACCTGAGTCCAGACCCCAAAGCCTCCCAGCACTTTGCCAGAGTGGCTGTCGTGCAGCAGGCAACCTATGAGTCTGTGGACAATGCTAGTGTGCCCCCCGTGAAGGTGGAATTCTCACTGACAGACTATGGTGCCAAGGAAAAGCTGCTGGACTTCCTTAGCAGGAGGATGACCCAGCTGCAGGGAACCATGGCCCTGGGCAATGCCATTGAGTACACCATAGAGAATGTCTTTGAAAGTGCACCAAACCCACGGGACCTCAAAATTGTGGTGCTGATGCTGACTGGTGATATGCAGAGGCAGCAGCTGGAGGAGGCCCAGAGAGCCATCCTGCAGGCTAAGTGCAAGGGTTACTTCTTTGTGGTTCTGGGCATTGGCAGGAAGGTAAACGTCAAGGAGGTGTACAGCTTTGCCAGTGAGCCCAATGATGTCTTCTTCAAACTTGTGGACAAATCAACTGAGCTTAATGAGGAGCCTCTGATGCGCTTTGGAAGGCTGCTCCCATCCTTTGTCAGCAGTAAGTATACCACACATAGTACGTCCTGACCCATACGCTGGTCACAAGGCCGGAAGAGTCACAGAAAAAACGTATACACATCTATGTGCTGATGTGACCTTGTCCATTCATTCAACAAATATATATGTATTAATATAATATAAATATATAATATAAATATATATGTATATATTCATTCAACACACATGTGTGTGTGCATGTGTGTGTGTGTGTGTGTATGTGTGTGTGTGTACATGTGTGTATATGTGACTACCCTGTGCCTTGAGTTAGGAGCTAGATTCAGCAAGACACACATAGGCACCATCCCTTGTCTCCTTTGCTCACTTATTCTGCCTTATTTGACTGGTACTTTCTATCCATGAGGTATTGATGGTGTTCCAAAGAGTTCACAATTGGGGTTGCAAATGGACTAAACACACACTGACTACACATGACCTAGTATGCTGGTGTGCCATAAGGAAGTCTACCCTGTTGGGAGGGTTGAGGGAAGCTTCTAGAAGGGGTTGCATTGGTTTGGGATTTGCTGCCCAACCCATGCTAGCCTCTGGGTGGGACATACCCTCCCTCTCATTCCCTCCTTCATTATCTCAGAGGCTGCTCTGCATTTATCTTCAAAACTAATTTCCAATAGTTCCCACCTTTGGACACTGGGACTTAGGGCATCAGTTATGTGGCTTATGGGTCATTTGTTTCTAGACCTGTGATCTCTGGAGACTGTATCCTCCATAGGGACAACCAGTTTGTTGTATTTGCCAGGGCCTGGCATGGTTCACAGTGAGTCAGCACAGGCCACATATGAGGGTGGCCTATGAAATATAAGAAAACGTGTCCATGCTGATATTCATCATTGAAGAGAAAGTCGAGGTCCATGAACAACATCCTACTCACATTCTGAAGGCCTGTTCCACAGAACATTTGGGGGGGAAAAGTGTGAAGCAAAGACAAGCCTCAGCTCTACCCAGGGGTAAATACAGGGTACCCAACAAAGCGTCCACAGGACACTAGCAGAACCGGCTCATCATTTGATGTTCATGTCTGGAACCTGTTATACTTTCTACTTAAAGTTGCATTCTGTTCTGGTCCACTTTCTTACATTGAAGACATACTATCATTAACTGAGTCATCCAAGTGTTTGTGTAACCAACTCATTGACACACTAATTTTAATTTCCATGATTCACATGAAATTTTTTTTTCCTCCTCTAGGTGAAAATGCATTTTACCTGCCTCCAGATATCAGGAAACAGTGTGATTGGTTCCAAGGGGACCAACCAGTGAAGAATGGTGTGAAATTTGGTCACAAACATATGTAAGTAATTGTTGTACCAAATACGGTGAGAGAGTAGTTGTAGAGGTTCTCCAACCAATCCAAAGCTTTGTGTTACATTGAAATATAGAAAATATAACTTTAAGTAATGTGAGGTCTTAAGCATCCTTTTGTATTGATTAGCTTCTGCTGCATAACGAAGTACCCAGGACTTAGAGATTTAAAACAAAAATAATTTGCAATCCTGTGGGTTAGAAATTTCTCACTGGGTTCAGCTGGATGGTTTTTCTTTCTTTCTTTCTTTTTCTACGGGCCTCCTTTATGTTGATGATATGTTTCTCAGCTATGGACAGGCTGCTCTAGCCTGGTCTTAGATGGGAAGGTTCATCTCTGCTCCCCATGACCTCTCTTCTTTCAGTGTCCTAGCCTGGGCTTGTTCACAAGCTGCCCATGAGGGTTTTCACGAGAAAAGGATTAAGTATAAGGTCTCTTGAGATGGAAGCCAGTCCTAGCACATGGTTGCTTTATATATATATACCATATCTTATTGGTCAAAATATGCCCAAGGGCTAGCCTAGATTTAAGTGTGGTGAGTGTGAACTGAGTTGAGGATCTGCTATATTGCATCACACAGTTCTTTCCCTCTTCTTCCTCCCCGACTCCCCCTTCCTTTCTTTTTGACTTTTTAAGACATGGTTGTCTTGTGTAGGCCATACTGGCCTGGGTATTTGTAGTCCAGGCTGATCTCAAACTCATAGCAATCCTCCTGTCTCATCTTTCCGGTGTTCTAGGATTACAAGTGTGAGCTACCTCACCTGATGAGTAGATAC
Source organism: Peromyscus nudipes (assembly GCA_902168325.1). Lineage (NCBI taxonomy): Eukaryota > Metazoa > Chordata > Mammalia > Rodentia > Cricetidae > Peromyscus > Peromyscus nudipes. Next base: position 11,971 of record CABHPH010147992.1, on the reverse strand, counting down.
TTTATAGTGCCATTGAATAGTACTGATTTTGACATACATAACTCAATTAATTGTTTAAATTAGAAATTTGTTAAACATTTATTCTCCTCCCTTTTACTTTCCACCTTTTCTTATCAATTGATTTTCAATATCAGATTTATTTATATAGATGTAATCATTTTGAATGATTCTATTTTATCTGCTGTTCAACATTTTCTTAGTGGTAGATTCTAAAAGTAAGAAATGTAGTATATGCAATATTATATAAGATCTACAGAAACCAGTACCTGCATGAAGCTAAAACCACACATTTCCTGTAGATCATAGGGTTATGACTCTCTATTTCATATAGCATGCGAAAGTATGGGTACAGGTAATACTTGATTTGTTTTTAACAGAAACACTCCACATAGTGTTAATTCAAGTCATACGCCCAAAGTTGTGACCACAATGAAGCCAGCGACAACAACCAGACCAACAGCAATCGTAAATCTGCCACCTGCTAAGCCAGCCCCAGCTAGGCCAGCCCCTGCTCAGCTAGTCCCTGTTAAATCAGCCCCTGCTAAACCAGCAGCCCCTGCTAAGACAGCCCCTGCTAAACCAGTAGCTCCTGCTAAACCACCCCCTGCTCAACCAGCAGCCCCTGCTAAGCTAACCCCTCCTCAGCCAGCAGCCCCTGCTAAGCTAACCCCTCCTCAGCAAGCAGACTCTGCTAAGGCACCCCCTGCTAAACCAGTAGCTCCTGCTAAGCCAGCCCCTGCTCAACCAACGCATACTCAGCCAGCCCCAGCCCAGCCAGCTCCAGCTCAGCCAGCCCTAGCTCAGCCAGCCCCAGCTCAGCCAGTCCTTGCTAAACCAGCCGCTGTGAAGCCAGTCTCTGCCAACAAGCATGTGGCAGCCAAACCCGTGGCCACGAACACAGCCACAGTCAGACCTGCGGTAGTGGCGAAGCCAGCAGCGGCGAAGCCCGCGGCAGCGAGACCCCTTGCTGCTGTTTCAAGGACAGTTGCTACAAAGCCAGAGACCCCCAGGCCACAGACCAAAGCAGCTTCCACCAAGCCAGCCACTACTAAGCCCCTGGGTAAGAAAACCTGCTCAGAGAACCATCTTTTGTGTATGAATTTACCACTCCAAGGACATGGCCCTGGAAGCCTGTTTACGGGGTAGACTGCTGATCTGAGGTTGGCAAAGCTAGATGATAGACTTTCGAAGATGCTAGCCATTACACAGGGTTGTCCACACATCGCTTTTGCTTTTCTCTGTATCATAAAGCAGTTTTTCCTGTTACAATCTCTCAAGGATGCTTGGGGTCCCGAAGAAGACACCTCCTTCCTGTATTGCCATCCCTGCCTCCCTGGGTTGTAGATGTCCTGTTTCTCTGGTTCTTCCAGTATTTCCTCCCTGTCTTCCACAGTGTTCCCTGAGGTTTAGGTGTAGAGGTTGTGTTGAAGATGCATTAGTTAGGGCTGGGTACCCCACTAGAAGCTGTTTCTGCATTTTGAGCAATTGTAGCTTTTTCTGTAATAGTCTCTGTTGCAAAAAGAAGCATCTTTGATGACGAACGAACGCTATACTTATCTGTGGGTACGAAGATGAGTATTTAGAATGCAGTTAGGAATCACACTGGTTTAGGGACATAGCAGTAGTAGATTCTTCTCTGGGTCCCATGGCCTCACCACCCATGGGTAACTGGCCAAGAATCTGTCCAACGCTTTGATATTGCCACGTGATGCTGTTATCTACAAAGTTCAAGCTCGAGAACTATGTCATCGAGTTACACAAGAAACGCTCTGTAATGTTTTAAGTAAGTTTATGATTTTTGTGTTGGGCCACATCCATAGCTACCCTTGGTCGCATGTGGAATGTGGGCCATGAGTCGGACTCTCTTGACTCGGAGTGGGGGAGAAGGAAAAGCCTGCTGCTGTTGCTCTGCTTAGGCAGCACGGTGGCCATCTTTCTTTCCTTCCTTCCTTCCTTCCTTCCTTCCTTCCTTCCTTCCTTCCTTCCTTCCTTCCTTCCTTCCTTCCTTTCCTCCCTCCCCCCC
>CABHPH010147991.1:0-16312 GCA_902168325.1 Peromyscus nudipes | reverse complement strand
TTGTTTTGTTTTGTTTTGTTTTGTTTTGTTTTGTTTTGTTTTGTATGCTGGCACATGTGGAGACCAGAGGCTATCTTGAGGGTGATCCTCAGGAGGCTATCCACAACCTCTGAGACAGGGCCTCCCATCAGCCTAGTGCTCACCAATGAGACTAGATGAGCAAGCCAGTAAGCCCCAAACAGTCTCCATTTTCCGCCTCCCCAAAATGGGCTCAGGGGCTAGAATATAGGCCTTTATGTTTGTGAGACAAACACTTTACTGAGCAATCTATCTCTCAGCTCTCATAGGTATTTCTATTGAGCTATATACACACACATAACTTTTGTTATTTTTTTTTAAAGTGACTTATCTGGCCCCTTCCCTGAACTGCTGAAAATATGTCTACTATACCACAGCCCTAGAGAGTTGTAGATACATAATAACAGTGGTGTTTTGAATACACTATGAGCATGGCACAACAATTCAGAAATTTTACTAATAAAATTAAATGCATTTTCTGGGTCCTGACTGCCTTATGGGAAAAATTAGTGTTGGTCTCTGAATGGATTATTTCTCAGAGACTGAATTAGCTCTTGTGAGAAAAGACATAAAATAGTGAGACTAGTCATTCCCCTGCCTCGTCCGTGCTTAACCCTTTCATATGGCTGGCTCCTTCACCTCACTGCCGCATTGTGACACACCCGGGCAGTATTGCCAAATTGTTCAGACATTTCATTCACCAGAACTGTAAGCCAAATGAACTTCTCTCTCTCTATTACCCAGTATCTGGCACTCGGTTATAAGCAACACAAAATAAATTAATTCCGTATAAACTGACTTTATATAAAACGTTTGTACTTAGAAGGCAAAATTATTCATTTAAGTTGGGTAAGTGGGAGCTGGAGAGATGGCTCAGCAGTTAAGAGTATCTGTTGCTCTTCTAGATATCCGGAGTTGAGTTCTCATTATTGTCTATAACTCCAGCTCAGGAGGATCTGACTCCTTATTCTGAGCTTTACCTTCACTGATGCCTGCACTCACATATGCACAGACCCACAGACATATACATAATTTAGTCATAAACAAATCTGACAAGTATTTTCTAAGTCTTATAGATAAAAATCACATATATGTGCACATATACATGCATATATGTGTGTACTCTATATGTGTGTAACAGAAAGATGATTTTACAAGAACTCCCCCATGTCTGCTCTTCTACCCTTTCAAACTATCCATTAAAATTGGTTAAAATGAACTTCTGTTTCTATAGTTCACCCATGCCTTTATTCACTCACTCATCCTCCAATGCTGTTAATGCTCGTTCGCTGTGTGTGTGTGCTGGAGGTTGCAGATACAGCGATGAACAGGGCAGGGACAGAACCTCCTCTGATGGAATGTTCCCGCAAGGAGACATGAATATGACACTAGACTGCTGTTACAGGGAACAAAGAATCAACTAAGGGCTTTGGTTGAGAATGAGAGCAAAGATCTTTTTTGCCTTTTTTTTTTTCAGAGCTGAGGACCAAACCCAGGGCCTTGTGCTTGCTAGGCAAGCACTCTATCACTGAGCTAAATCCCCAACCCCGAGAGCAAAGATCTTAAAAGAATGGACAAGGAGCTCCAGTGGCAAATTGGTACACACTATTTATATAAAAGATGAATAAAGATTGTATCTACAATTATCCTTCCCAGACTCATGTTGGAGTTTATTCCTTACTGGGAGGAATAGAGTGGAAATTTAATTGAACTCTGGTCTTTAGAGGCCTTCAGAGTAGAGAGCCCCCAAATTGAACATTGTTAGCTTTGTAAGACAAGAGAGAGACCAGAAGATCTACATGTGTACACACCCTGTCTCTTGGTATGTGATATCTTGTGTACAACAGGACTCAGCTGGAAAGGAGGTTATCAAAAAAGGCAGCCTCTTGACCTTGGACTCCAGATCCATGAGCCAAAATAAACCTTTGTGTTAAAACACACAGAGTTAGTAGGCTCATATTATCAGCCACAGCAAACTTACTAACATAATATCCCTAGGAAATGACAACTCAGCAGACAGAAATGATGAGAAGTGGCTTTCCATGAAAAGGAAACTGAGTGGACAAATATTCTCAGAGAGGAAAAACGTGCAGCACGTTCCAGATACTGAGGGGAGGAACAATCGGGCTGAACTGAGAGCCAGCAAGCAACAGGTCATGAAGAGGTTTCTGTGGGCCTGGAGAAGGTATTAGCATCTTCTATTAAATGCATTATGACATTTCCATAAAAGATTACGTTTCTTTGATTTATGTAGAATGTAGTTATTGATTGTTTGAAGGTCTAGGATTGTCATTCTGGTTTCATAGCACATCAGCCCAGGGAACTCTAATTTGTGTTGTGATTTTTATCTCAACTCTCACTCCTAAGCACGATTGCTCTTCATCTTGCATTCACTCCCTTGAATGTATTTAAGTAACAGATTCAACATATACTGCATTATTTTATGTGTTCATCTTATATAAATTGGGTTTAAGAAATCTCACTTTATAGTCTCCCTCAAAAGGACGCTTGGGGCTACTGCCTCTGCTCTCACCCTGCATTCCATATGATGAACTGTCATAGTTCATGTCTCTATGACGTTATCAATCATCTCCCAAGGGAAACCTGTTTCCCTGATGGTACATTTGAAAGTGTTGTCATGAGACTCTATCTTACATATCCACATATGCACTTGATTGAGAATTATCTGGAATATCTACCCAGGGATAGCCTTGTAAAATCTTGGATATTTAATTTATGTACAAGCTTTATGTTATTTATTAGTCTGGTAGAATTTATTGATATTCTTATCAGCACTATCTGTCTCCCCTTTACTGAACTAGCACTTTATTTTCATAAGCCTTTATAATTCTGATATTTTGATATCTATTCAGCAGTATATAACACACACACACACACACACACACACACACACACACACACACACTATGTATTTGTGGCTAATTTGGATTTCCTTATGCAAACTGTCTTTCAGCTTGTTCCTTTTTTCCTTGTCTTTCTTCTCTTTTGTTGTTGATTTGTAGAAATTCTAGTAGTTTAAATCCTCTTATTGGTATGAAAAGTTTCAGTTATCTAGTTGGCCTGCTTCTGCTGGTTTGGGGCAGAAGCCTTCATGCTAACACAGCAAGTCCACCAGCCTTTTGCTTTGGGATTTGAGCTTTTAACGACTTTCTTAGGAAATCTTTTCTCACTTTGAACCATAGAAAAGTCCTTTTCATTTTGGTTTATTGACTAATAAATCATCTTTCACATTTAATCACAAGACAAATTTGGAGTCTTTCTGCATATAAGGTAGGGTCTAGTTTTAGTTTTTTCTAAATAACTTTCAATTTTTTCAATGCCATTTGATTTTAAAAGGACTAACTCTCACATGTTGCTTTCCTAGAAATTATGTAGTAGCTTGGGTCCTATACAGATATTCTTTTATATCACATTGTTTACTCTTCTTTTTAAAGCCGTATTTTTATAAAACAACGTGATTCTGTATTGCGACCTAAATACTTGTAAAGTAAAGCTGCCCTCTTGATTCTCTTTTAAGAACAAAGACTATTTGAATCCATCAGACATGTTCACCTCACTCAGGGCAATGGAAAAAGTAAAACTTAGAAAAATTCTGGTAAGCTGTCAGATTGGTAACTACTGAGGCTAGGAAGATGGTTCAGTCATTGAGAGCACTTGCTGCTCTCCTGGAGAACCCACCTGAGTTGGGTCCCTAGCTCCCATGTTGGGCATCTCACAGCTGCCTGTAACTCCAGCTCCAGGGAATACAATGCTCTCCTCTGGTTCTGTGGGCACTATACACATGAGATACACATTCACACACATACATATAAGTAACTTTAAAAATAAAAAGGACATATGACTATAAGATCATAACTATTATTTAGTTACTAAACAAAGAGTGTTAATCTAAGTGACGTTTATGTCTATGAAAGGTGGGTATACACACACACATGTATACATACTCATATATGTATGTATATATAATAAAATACATATATTATGAAAGGATTTGAATTAAAACCCCAATGTATCTTATATTGTTTTGTTTATGATACATCAAATTTAGCTATCAAGATATGCTATTCTGCCCAAAGCAGTTTGGATAGATGCCTCATGGAATAACCATGCCATTAACAAAAGTAAGAGCAAACTGGATTCATTGTTTTTAATTGATTGACCATGGGCATCTCAACTACTATGTAAAAATATTTGGTGGAGTAGATACAGAGAGGAGAGAATACTTGTAGTAGAGCATAAAGAAGCTCTTGTTTCTTTTCCTATGATATCTATTCCACCATCTGGTGATGTCTCCAGATGGTCAGCATCTTCATACATAGGTCAAATGCCTAAGTCTCTGTCACAAGAGTCACATCCACAGGGATGGCGTCATTCCTGTGGAAGGGAGTGTAGTTTTGCCAAATGGATTTCTTTTTTATTTGTGGGCAGAATTAAAATGCCTAAAACTGATTGCTATTTGATGCTATCTCTGTTTATTTTTTTATCCAGTGTTTGCCCAATGTCTTTGTTAAAAGCAAACAAACATAATAACTAATTCTTGGTTTTCCTGTTGTGATTGCTCAAGGGTCTCCCAACTGGGATTTAATCTTAGGCATTCTACAATTTCTGTGGAAAAGTCTGGTTTCATGAAATGCTTAGATGTCAGCTCTGTGGTATACGTGCAACTACAGCCATTCCTTCTGGGCCACCACTCTTCTCATTTTGTGGGGTCATGGAATTCCGTGAAACAATGATTATTTTCTTTATTTACAAATTACAAGTGGGAAGAGAGGGGAAAAACCTTTGGCACATAAAAAGATAAAGGGAAGGAAGAAAACTGGCAAAAATTTGGGGGAAAACTAGGACATACTGTTACTGTTGTTCTTCAGTAAAAGTCATGTAATAAAGCAATGAGAGTTACTTCCATTCGACCTTAGTAGAACGTTGACTAACAGGAGCTTGACCTTTGTGTATGTTTTAATTCCTTCATATGTAGAACTTTGTAAGTGTAATTTGTTTTCACTGCACACCACTGCTAAATTTTTCAAATATTTCACATATTACAATTCATACAGAGATCTCTTGGAGTATTTTTCCTGAGCTTAAAGTCTACTTATGCTTCCTTTGATCATGTGAGTGTAATTTGTTTTCACAGCCCACCATTGCTATCTGTATTTTGTGAAGATTATGGTTTCATGTGAGATATGTTATGAATATGTAAAATAATTAGCTTAGTAGGAAAACAAAAGCCTTATACTCCACGAGGAAAATATAACACAGGGCTGAGGATGGCTCTATTGTAAAAGTAGTGGCCATGCTAATGTGAGGACCTGAGCTGGAATATTCAGTACCCATATAAATGATAGCTGGGCATGTGCCTGCCACCATAATTCCAGCCTTGGAATGTGGAGACAGGGGATTCCCCTGAGCAAGGTGACATCCATTCAATGAGCTATACATTTGACTGAGAGACCCTGCCTCAATGAATAAAGTGGAAGAATGGTCAAGGATGATTCTCTGACCCACCCACCATGGTCTCCACATGCATGTACACACTGAACCATGAAAAAAATGGGAAAAAAATATTCTCTAAATTCAAGGTTTCATTTTAGTGCTTACAACTCATTATTTGTAGCTTCAAACTACTACATGAGGAGATATTAGTTATTAAATATAAAGTTATATTTTTCAGATGATTCAACTGTATGCAAATCTTGAACATTGGTGTATCAAATTTTCTTCTATAGATTTTGCTTAATAATTATAATGGTTGGCAATCAGGAAGGAGAGAGAAAATAAACCAACTTTCTGCTTTTGAAGGAAATTTTACACACACCCAAGTACACATCAGTATCCAGATCATTCCATTTCTCAAGGGTTTTGATTCATGACAGATCAATGAGTCATTGATGCTTTGGCCTTGAAGTTGCTGGATCAGAGAGATTTCTTCCTTCCACCCTTTTTGAAAAATTTAACATATTACAACACATTCAGAGATCTCTTGGACTTGGAATATTTTTATGAAACTTGAAATCTCAGCGCTACATCTGATGATATGAGTGCAATTTGTTTTCATTGCACACTATTGCTACATGTAATTTGTGAAGATTATGGGTTCTTCAGAGGTACTCATTTCTTATATCTGTTTATCCTAGTTTATTCCTTAGAGAATACAGATACTAGAACAATTATCTGAGTGAATTTTGTCCTGTTTGGGCTCGACTGACCCTCAACTATATCACTGTGTATACTATCTAAGGAAAAGAATGAGTATGCTTATTGTAAAAACAGAAAAGCCTTCTTGGGTTCTAGCATCCAAGACAACAGTGTTATTCTTCCCATCATTATGGTAGGGGATTTTGGTAGGATTTTCTTCCCAGTGTAGGGGAAGCAAACTGTCAGAGTGAGAAGCAAAGAATTTTACATGTTAAAAAAAAGTCTTAATCTTCTTGCTAACCCTCATCACCGATCCCCTCAAAACAGTGGTTTTCAATTGAATGATCCCTTGAAAAACTCCAAAGCTAGTAATAAAATCAGTAAGAATGGCAATACTGATAGGGCTTTCCAGTTTTAACTTCCTTAAGCACTGGTATTTAAATACGTTGTGTTCTCCCCAAAGCTTACGTTGGACTTTGATGATCATGGTGGTAGTGTTGCAAGATAGATTCCTTAAAAAGTGACAAGGTTGGAGCTGGCAAAATGGCTCCGCAGTTAAGAGCACTTGTTGCTCTTGGGGCCTGGATTCGATCCCAAGAACCCACACCCTTGCTCAAAACCATTCATAACTCTAGTTGCAGGGAATCTGACACTCCCTCTTGACCTCCACTAGCACCAGGTATGCATATAGCACACACACATACACACAGGCAAAATATTCATACACATAAAAAAAAATCTCAAAATAAATTCTTAAGAAAGTGTTAAGGTTGTTAAGAGGTGTTAATGCCTTTCTTCAGGAATTGACTAGGTTCTGCCATAGAAGGTTGTTAGAAGTGAGCCTTTCCTTGGTGGAAGGACTCCTCTGCATTTGCAAATCTACAGTCTCTACTTGCCCTCCCATCCTCCATCTGGTAATGATGAAAGACCATGTCCTCATCAGGTGTGAGAGTGTAGCCATAGACCTCCATTCTCTAGAGCTAAACAAACTTTAGACATAGCCCCTCCCTTGGTACTCCAGTTTCATAACAAACACTAGACTGAGATTCTATGGTTAGGCTGCCTGGGATTAAGTTTGCTAGCTGTGTGTTCTTGGTACATTTAACGTCTCTAAGACTGAAACTTCACTCTGGAAATTTTAGGGATAAAGCAAACTCATTTCTAAAAACACTTCTATCTTGAAATGTTATTAGGATTTCATGGGGTATTATAGGTAAAAACACTTAGAACAGTCCCCATTTAGTGATCGAGCAATGCACACACTCAAGAGCAACACTCATAGGGCTCATACAGAGTCCCAGCATCCCATCATGCTGCAGGGGTCTCGGTGGGATTGCACCAGAGTTCAAGTTATTTCTTTCCCAGCAGCCCCTTCTTCCTCCTTTCAAGAGTGGTGATCATTGACAGAAGGCGAACTAAATTCCAAGTCCACATCTATCAGGTATTTCCAGAAAACGCAACATGTAACCTCTAGAAATGTCCTATGGTGTCTGCCTCATATTCCTCACTGAATTAGTTCCTGAGTGAAGTGCAAATTTGATTTTCATACTTTCCCAACAAAATTTTATGTATATTTACATTTGCAATCCTTTTATAATATTATACTATCTTCTATTTCAAACTTTCACATTTATCATTCTTGAATTATGTGATGATATAAAACTTCCCATTTATAAGCTAGTAAACATACACAGATAGATTTGAGCATTTAAAATAAAATAGAGATAAAAGTTGAAATATCTAATACTGTTACCACAAACTCGGAGAATTTGTTATTAGAATTATTAGAATTTTTGTTTTTTAGTACAACTTTAAAAAAAAAACTTAAAGGATCGATGTTTTAGTTTTTTAATTTTTTGAGAATTTCATACAGGAATACATCATTCATCCCTTCTTTTCCCCCTTCCAACTCCTCTCATGCTCTCTCAACTCAAACACATAACCTCCCATCATTAACATACATGCATTCCTGAGTCTGCTGAGTCCATTTGGTGTTTCTCATATGTGTATGTGTTTAGAGCTGACCTCTTGGGATTAGGTATTCTATTACAGGGCTTGTTCATAGAAAAGAATGAACAAGTGGCTTTCTCAGAAGCCACTAATTATTGCCTCTTCATTTATGGACAAGGCCTTGTGATTTCCCCCATCTACCTCAGCATCTCAACCTCTGTTGTCATTTTGCAGATCTTGTTTGGGTAACCTTATTTTTGAGATTTTTATGGGTGTGGTTTCCTTGGCATATACTGAAGACATCATCCTGCAGCAAAGGTCCTGGTCCTGTGGCTCTTACAATCTTTCCTAGTACTATTCCAAGATGTTCCCTGAGCCATAAGTATAGGGATTGTGTTGTGGATGCATCATTGGGATTGGGAATTCCATAGTCAGTTGGTCTCTGTATTTTGATGAGATGTGTCTTGCTGTGATAGTTTCCATATGATGCAAAAAATGAGCTTCTGTGATGAACAGTTACAATTACACTTATCTGTGGGTATAAGGGTAAGTATTTACAATGCAGTTAGATAGTATATAGTATGCTATATTTGTTTTGTTTGTTTGTTTTGTTTTTTGTTTGTGTCTTTGTTTTGTTCTTTGACGCAGGGTTTCTCTGTATAACCCTGAGTGTCCTGAAACTCACTCTGTAGACCAGGCTAGCCTCTAACTCAGAAATATGCTTGCCTCTGCCTCCTGAGTGCCACCACTACCCAGAATGCAGTGTCTTCTCTACTACGAAGTAGCAGGTTCTCCCCCAAAGGCCATGGCCTCACCAGCAATGAGTAGCTGGCTTGGTTTATAATAGCAGACTTGAATTCCTTTCTATTGAATGGGTCTTTAGTCCTATTAGATATCTGCTTTTATCCCAAAGCTGTAAGTGCCATTATTAGAGGGGAGAAGTACAACTTCAAAAAATATTGCTGGATCATTTAATGTTTTGTTTTCCATATTTAAGAAAAAATCCATCTTTTAACATAATATTTTATTGATTCTTTGGGAATTACACATCATGGACCCCAATCCCACGTAATTCCCAGTCCTTCCATGTCTTCCCTCTACCCTTGTAGCCTCACCCCTCAAAAGAAAATTTTTAGAAAAGAAAGAAAAACATTTCACTCCTCCATCTCTCCTGCCTCTCCATCATATATTCTTTGGTCATAGTGGCCAATGCCAATTGGAAGCTGTGGACTGCCATGCAGTATATGCTTTTGCCCAAACAGTTTTACTTGCAAATGTTCATTGCAATGAATTGCTGGTCTGGTCCAAGGCCTCTGGCTTCTGGTACACCATCAATAATGAACCCTCACTGAAACTTCTCTCAGATATCCAGCTGTTGCCCAGGGCCATGGAAATTCTGCAGCTATTGTTCAGCAGGACCAGTCCCTCACTTGCTCCAGCAGGTCATAGATAGGATAGATGCTGGGGTGGTAGCTAAAAGCCCTGGATGTGGGCCTGGGTGCTAGCTAAATCTGTCAATCTGGGCCTCTGCTGGGACTGCCCCTCAGGTGAGTCAGAGTCAGCTCCCATGCCCACACCATCAGCGCCAGCTCTCCAGATGGGGTGGCCAGGCAGTTCTCCCAAGGCTGTTGAAGGCCAGCTATCCTGCCCAAGCCATTGGGGGAAGTTCTTCCAGGAGGCGAAAGCTCTCCCGCTGAGTCAACCTGCATGGGATAGGACCAGTTCTCCAGTGCCCAGGCTCCTGGGGCCAGCTCTCCCATGTTCCCAGGTAGTAACCCAAGCCACAGACATCAACACAGAACCTGGCTGCCATAGGACTATGGACCCAGACATGGCCCTCTGCCGCAGCTTGGGTCCAGACATTACCATGGCCCTAGGCGGCTACGCTCAGATAGGTATGATCCCAGCCACAGCGCTGCCCTCGAACGTCAACAAGGTCTCAGGTGGCAGCTCAGACCGAACAGCGCATGACCGTAGGAGGCTGCATAGGCCACCCATAGCAGCCTGTTACTCACCTTCTTCCTGTCTTCAGTCCTGCTTCTCTCCACAGCGCTCGGACCACTCTGCTTCTTCTCTCCCATTTCTCCACCATACACCTGTTCATCGCAGTGGTACCCACCCCGCTCTGGCCAAGGGACACATTTGTTTTTAAATTACCCGATACTTAACACCATTAGTGGGAATAATTAAAAATCTTAAATAACTTTATCTTCAACTTTTCATTATATATGCCTCTGCTTTTGGGCACCACAGATTACAAAATAGGAAAGATTAATTAATTAATTAATCAGCGTACGATAAATGCTATCAGTGGCTAGAGTGCGTTAGGAGTAGGGAGATTAAATAAAAAAGAAAAGATCCAAATGGAACTTCAGGTAAGATGATTAAGTCTTGAGAACTGCTAAGAGATGGAAGGACCTTTGCAGACAGTTTGGACAGGTATGACAAGCAAAGGCATGTGAACAGGCAGGGCGTGCTTGAAGGATGGAGGGTCTTCTCAGATACTGTACATTAGTTTTATTTTACTAAATGAAATTATTCCTCGACAACTGCAAGAAATTTGGGTTCTTGTAAGCCAAATCTCATTTAAAGAATAGGGGACTCACTAAATGAAATCATTTAATCTAAGTAAAGTCAGCAATCCTTTTGCTGAGTCTGGAGTCATACCTCTTGAGAATCAACTTACAACTCTTTTCTTGTATCTAGATTTTAAACCCCTGAACCCCATTCTTTTGTGGCCTGTGCAGTTCTCTTTGTAATTCATGTTTCTGCTTCTACGTTGCTTTATTTATTTAATTTTGAGTTCCTTTTCTTTTCCTCCTTTTTTCTTTTTTTGTCTCAGTTGGTTGTGTTTCTCATGTTTCCTTTTCTAACTCTGTAAATACTGCATACCAACAAGACAGATGAAGAAGGAAATATTCCCCAAATGATTTCAAAATCAAATTGTTTTTCTGTAATTTGATTTATAGGTAATGCTGAGGAAAGGATCAGGGAACATTTTAAAATAACTCCTAATTACTAACAGATGAAAATGTATTAGCTAACTTTAGGCATGGAATCCAGGCAGCTGATTATGTTGGAAATGGAACTGCATGCTTACTCTCCTTCTAGAGTGGCCCACCCAGGGCTTTCCCTGTCCACATTGACCAGTCTCCACACGTCTATGAACTTACACGGCATTTAGAATGATGTGGATAAAAACACCTGAGAGCTTCTTCAAGACGTTGGTCATTACCTTTGATTGACATCATCCCAAATTATGTGTAAATAGAAATACACACACCCACAATGAAAAATCACAGAGATTATCTGATACCACAGACCCCAGACTATAAAACATTTTGACACATTGGTAAAATTTCTATACCTTTGTCTAACCAGGATTTGTTGAAATAGGCTGGGCTTCATATTAGTTGATGGTACAGATTTGTAATAACCTAATAGTTAAGGTTATAGGGAGACAGATAAAAAGCAAAGATGTAGTGTCCATGAGAACCTATCCGTGGTGGAAATGTATGTGTGTATGGTAGAGTGGGGGGTTGGGGAAGCATCTTCACAGTTTGGAATGTTCAGAAGGCCTTTATATATTACAAAAATATGAAAATTAAAAAATTATTACTTCAATTTCCAGGATCTTTTGATATATTAGAAAATATTTATGCAAATTTGGTGTCTTGAATCAATAGCTTCATGCAAAATCCATTTCTGATTTCTAATGAGAAAGGTTACAATAGAAGAAATCCCATCATCACCCTCATGTATTGCAGAGGATAAACAGCTTTCTGTCAAGCTGACATTTTTGGAAGGAAGCTGGAAAGCACAGCAGAGGTGAACACGAGAGTTGGCCTTTTAGCTGGCAGATCTGCAACGGTATGCAGAGAGAAACCCATGGGCTCCCCGGAGCCCGTTGTTAAACTCTTAGGAGTTTTGCGATTCAGCTTTGCCATGATTGTAGCTTTAAATCTACCATGATCAGAATATTTACCGCATGAAAATTGGCACATAATATAAGATTCAGTGCTTCTTTCTCCCAAGGAGACACTTGTGATTACACGCTCCCCACTGAGTTTATAAGAACCCAAACTCCATGAATTTAGTCTGGGAAAATAACGGCAGCATTTAGGGAAATAAAATTCTGTTATGAGTCTGGTAGACTAGTAGGACTCTCAATCCAAGAAAAGGCTTTCCAGAAACAGGAAGACAGAAGGTAAGAATAGAAGCACACAAAATGGATACTTTTCTTCCAGCCAAGGCTCATCATTAGCCTGGGTGACTGACCACTTGAATCACTCAGCCTTGAGGTTCCCACATACTTTAGTCCCCTTTCACCAACCGCCTGCTGCTCTTCTCACATCTTGGACCACCATGTACGGGTTTTCGACCTCTGAAATCTGTATTTCAAGCACTCAAGGTTCTGAATAGAACCACTGTCCACCAATATTTGTTTCACATGCATTGTGACCTCAACAGTGACAGATAATAGGAATGATGTGATGAATGTAAATAGATTATGGTGTAGAGCAGACAATTGAAAATAAACCAACAAGATAATTTCGGGTTAAAAAAAGAAATGTAAGAGGGTGACATGACAGATGGAAGTTTCAAGAACAACCCTCTCAGAGAGCTCTTCTTACCTGGGATAAAAGTGTAGAAAGGACTTTACAAGGAGAAGAGGACGGGCTGTGCATGGAGGACAGTCAGCAAGTGACTCAGAATTGGAAAGACCTTGGTTATGTCAAGAACAAAAGTTGAGTAACGTATAAATAAAGAAGTTGATAAGACAAGAGCAGTGAAGTAATAGTTGGTAATTTTTAAATTTTACTGCAAATACACTGAAAAGCTTTTGTAGGCTATGAAGCTCAGGAACATCTGCTTCTGTTTTTAAATGATTAACCTGTTCTATAAAAGTTGCACTAATAAGGAATAAAAGTACCATCAAAAACCATGATCTTTGTAAGTGTCCAGAGAGATGTGTGAGCAACTGTGGCCCAGGTGGTAAGGATGAACTGAGGCAGGTGGGTGGAATTAAATGGAATGGTATTCTAAATGGTATTAAATGGTATTCTAAAAGTATAAGTAAGAAAATTCATTATCAGATGGTACATTGAATAGACAAGACAATGTTAAAGCATGGTTCTTACTTGTTATTCTGAAAAGATGAGTGGTTACATGTGTATTATTATGTATTTGTTTTTGCAGCATTAGGGATCAAGTGCAGGGCCTCATGCATGCTAGGCATCCACTCAAACTGAGCTGCACTCCCAATCTAAAATACTTGGTTTTCAGATGCAAAGGATTAGAAGTATGACTAGAATATTGGAAAGTAAAAGTACCATTTTAGGCTGGCTAAATTTACGTTACTCACTTCCAACGGAGATAAAGATCAAGCAGTCTGTATCTGTATGACATTGGGGCTTAAGCAATAGCCAGAAGTTACTATACGCTGAACAGTGAGTAAGGAAGGTCTGAGGGATGTTGGATTTGAAATCCCTTTGTGAATGAATCTCTGTTGCATATTCTGAGTACTTTGTGGAGAAAGAAAACGAAGGAAAGACTGACCTGATGTCAACTTTACTCTTCAACCGACATATACTGGATATTTTTAGGCAGCTTTCATGTTTATTCAAATGATGCTTATGCCACCTTTCTGAAGGAAGCACGATGGATCATCTCCTGTAAATGGTGGATAGATCCAAAACAATGGAAAAAACACAGGAAGTACTAGAATCCCCTGAGTTGCTGTTGTGTTGCCAACCTTAAACAAGACCCTGCGTTGACCCTAGAATCAAATGTGTTTCATATTTCCAGCCAAGTTTCATTGCAAGATACCTCATCCAAAAGACAGTCTAATTTTACAAGCTGTCTCCTACCCAGACCACTGTTCAGAGGAAATTTGACTTTCTATTTTCACCAGGACCCCCAAAGCAGGAACTGTGACCAGTGGTCTGCTCTCGAATGCACACTTCCTGTCTAGGACCAGGAGCAGAGCAGAGCACATCCCACAAGCAAGACCCCATCTTCCCAGGAGTAGATGCAGCAGGTCACATTTATAGGAAAGAAAAGAAACCCAAAAGGGTTACTTTCCTAGTCATTGTTAGCGATATGATATTCTTCAATATTTTGATTTCTTTATTTGCTTATTAGACTAGATTGAAAACTCACATTTTACTAAAATGGTAATGCTCATTGTCAAGTACAAAAGAGACTCCAATTCTCCGAACTCTAAAATACCCAGAAATGAGCTCAGCCTGGACTATAGGAGGATTTCTGGCAATTAGATAAAAGCCAGCATTCCTCAGGAACTTGCAAATCTGTTCCTGTCTACCAAACGAGTCATTTCCCTTACTTCCAGCAAAAGGGACATATGGCTCTCCAATTAGCATATACCTATGGTGTCTATGAGCATATCAAAGTCCATGCTAGCTTCGAGCTCCCTTAGTCCCTATTCACAAGCATTTGTTATACATTTCAAAGTCCCCACAAAGTCTCCTGGCCACTTCTTCCCCCAGCTGCTCATCCTTCTTATATCCCAGCTAGTCTCACTATGCTTTCTCTGTTCTACATCCACTGCTAGTCTGTCCTTTCTCGCAGATAGCACTGACCATGTCCAGTCTGTCGATCCTATCCAGTCTTCTTTCCGTCTCTGCTCTAGACTCTTCCAAATGCCTCTGGACATTTTCTCTCTCTTATTTAAAATGAAAAGCTTCCCCTTAAGCATATGATAGAGCAGTTATGTCAGAAGTTTCTTATTGCACCCCTCTCACATATATCTGGTGCCAAGCTTGTACACACTAATGTACCTTTAGTAATTTGTCTTTCAAAACCTTCTTCTGTTGTTATTCTTTCTTTCTTTCTTTCTTTCTTTCTTTCTCTTTTTCTTTCTTTCTCTTTTTCTTTCTTTCTTCCTTCCTCCCTTCCTTTCTTTCTCTCTTTCTTTCTTCCATTCCTTTTCTTTCTTCTTTTTCTTAAAATGTCTGTCATGCCCATTTTGATTAACTGACAGAAATCCCAATATTTATTATCCAAAGCCTAATTACTACTAAGTGTTCCCTGGTACATCCCCAATCCAGGCCAGCCTGGGCTACCTGGCAAGACCCTGTCTCAAATAAAGGAAAAAAGATCAATAAAAGAAAAAAAATAGCCAAATGAAGCATCACTGAAGTGACCTCTTGCTTCTCCTCCAAACAGTAAGAACTACAGCTGCTCTGATAGGCTAATTCCCATCATTTGTCCACATCAGAGGAAAGACTGACCACTCCCTGAGGACTTGGTTTCCTTCATCTTACATTCCCAGGGCTACACAATAGTGCCAGTGCACAGCTGCTCAACATTTTCATGGAATCGAGTTTAATGTTACTTCCTAGCTGGATGCTAGAGGGTTACTAAACAAGGAGACCAACCGCTTCCAGACATCCATCCTAATCCTGGAAGGTTTTAGCCCTGGGGACATGACCGATAATGCTTAGTTAGGTGGCTTCCCTTTGTCATGACTGAGGAGAAGGGCTGTATCCTAAGCATTTCTGAGAACTAGGGGATTGTCTTTTGCTCCAGAGCGGGGATGGCTTGTGGGAGAGCCTCTACCACTACTTTTCCTTTCTTGTCTTTGTCCTGCACACAGAGCTTCCTTCAGGACAGAACGGTGCTCTGTCAAAGTTCAGAGTCCATTAGTGCTCTCTTCTGTTAGTCTGATTCTAATTAGAGCACTACGGTCATGGTTTTTCCTAGCTGAAAGGAAAACCTTTTAAATTAAAAAAAGAAGAGGAAAAAAATCACCCACAAGGCTTAGCGGTTCACATCCTCCTCTTCTTAGCTTAGGGGTGTACTTCTTTAACACTTCAGTAAAATTTTATTTGGTTGCTTAAACAACAGCAACAACAGAAAAACTTGTAAAGCAATTGCAAATGGTTCTCCTTTCTGGTAGAAGCCCTGTTTAAGGAGGCAGAATGGTCGCTGGTGATCAGGGTCCTAGACTGAGCCAAGCAGCACCCTGGGAATTGTGGCTTCTTGTTTCTGCCCTCTGACCAAGTCATTCTTAGTTACTCCCTCTGGGCCTCTGTATCTTTATCAGTAACACAAATTCATCTCGAGGCTCTATAGTGGGATACATGCTGCCTGTTTTACAGAGCGATTAGCAACAGGAAGTTTAAGCCAGGCAGAAGTGGTGGTGCACACCTTGAATCCCAGCACT
>CABHPH010147990.1:21966-49755 GCA_902168325.1 Peromyscus nudipes | reverse complement strand
AATGCACTGAGCACAGGACCCGGTCCAACTGCCTGGATGCCTCCCAAACAAATCAAGCCGATCAACTGTCTCACCCATTCAGAGGGCCTGATCCAGTTGGGGGCCCCTCAGCCATTGGTTCACAGTTCATGTGTTTCCATTTGTTTCAAGCCCATTTTTCTAAGAAGTCATTTGCTATTTTTTATTATTTATCTTTTGAGTTATTTATATATTCTGGATATTAAATCTCTGCCAGAAGAATAGCTAACAAAAATTCTCTTCCATTCTCTGGGCTTCCCCTTTACCTGGTAGATTGTTTCCTTCACTTTTCAGTGTTGAGGTCCCACTTGTCAATTGTTGGCCTAAATTCTTGGGCAAATGGAGCCCTATTCAGGAAGTTTTTTCCTGCACAAACATCATGTTTTCTTCTTGCAGTTTCAGTGTTTCAGGTTTGGGATTTAGGTCTTTGATCCTTTGGAGTTAGTTTGTGTGCAAGGTGGTGGATACTGGTCTAATTTCATTCTTCTATATGTGGACACCCACTTTTTCCAAGAATCATTTGTTGAAGATACTTTATTTTATCCAGATTATGATTTAGTCGTCTTTGTCAAATGGCTGGAGTTGTGTACACTCATGTTTGGATCTTTGATGTTGTTCCATTGGTCCGCCCTGTTTTTGTACCAGTGCCATATTGTTCATTACTATAGCTCTGTTGTTTATCTTAAGATCTGAAACGGTAATCCCTGCAGCTTTGTTCTTTTTCATCAGGATTGTCTTGGCTATCTGGGGTCTTTTGTGGTTCCATAAGAATTTTAGGATAGTTCTTTTTTGTTCCATTTATATGAAGAATAAGATGAGTATTTTAATTGTGATTGCATTGAATTGGTAATTATCTTTTTAAAAAGTAGCAATTTTCACAATATTACTTCTGCTCATCTGTGAACATGGGATAGTTTTCCATTTTCCAGTGTCTATCTTTTTCCTCAGGGGTTTAATGTTTTCACTGGAGAGGTCCTTCACTTCCTTGATATTTTATTTTCTTTGAGGCTACCATGAATGGGTGTCCATTCATGATCTCCATATCTATGTATTCGTTGGCGGTGTATAGAAAAGATTTTGATTTGTGCAAGTTGATTCTGTATCCTGCCACATTGCTGAATTTGTTTATCACTTCTAGAAGTTTTCTGATAGAAATATATAGTATTTTGTCATCTGCAACTCATTTCCCATTCCTCACAGGTCTATCCCCCACCCTTGTGACCTCCCCCCACAAAAAAAGAAGAAAAATAAAAATAAAAGTCCAATTGGTGTTGCCCATATATTCACTGGAACATGGTCAAACTCCCAGTGGCCAGTCCTTTAAAGAAAACTGAGTCCTTCCTCACATGCATCTCAGTGAGAAGTCATCAGTTGTGGAGAGCTACACTCTCCTTATCACAGTTTTTAAGAGTTCTCTTCAATGTCTTTCTGTCTAAGCTGTTCCTTGCGGGGGAGGGAGGGCAGGCAGTAGGGATAAGAATTGTCACAGAAGCTTTCTATGTCCCTCTTTCTCAACTGTGAGTCTGAAGTCATCAATACCATGGCAAAAGTAGCTCTTGTATAATATTAGATGGACCAGCCTCAATATTATACATCCCAGGGGCTCAGGAAAGAGAACTACTAGTGGCGAGGACTATTTTCAGGAAACAGAATCTCAGCACACCGAGCTCTTAGTCCAGTCATTTATTCTTCCAAATCTTCTTCTCCATCCTTCCCATGCCCTGGGAGACCCGACATATATACACTTACAAGCAGTAATCCCTTAGCAGTGCAAAGCCAGGCTTCCAGGGTCAAACAGAGGGGTGATAAGAATCACATAGAGAGGCAGTAACTGTTAATTATCATTTGCAACCCCAAAGGGAAGTGACCAATGGGGAAATTAATTAACTAAAGGCTAAATTCAGGTAATATCTAAGAAGAGGGCTCTTATGTGCTCAACTATAATCTTAAACGTGATTGGTAGAAAATGTTAAGAATCTATAAGTCAATGAGAGAAAATAAAACTGTCTCCTTTTTTCCTGTGGCTCCTATCTGTCCAAGCTATCTGCCATTTTTCTGCAGGGTGGAGGTAGGTGTGCTCGGTCACTAGGTAACCTTTGTACTGCTAGATGCCTCTGGTGATAGTTAAAGGGAGATCTGGAACTAGAGGTAAGATTTGAGAAAGGAGGAAGTTAAGCTTAATTGGCACATCCGCCAGGCTTTCTCAAACAGGTAGTCTGGACGCTTAAGTCTGTTCTTAGAGAGTACAGAGGTATCTCTGACAAGGTACTCTCCTCCATCTGGGGATGGACCTGGCCGGATGCTGCCAATGACGATAATTACAGGGAGGCTTGAACTGGGGTTCTGGCTGTGCATAGCTGTCAGCGCACAAGGTTATCTGAATATTCCTTTAGTAGAGGGGAAATGGTGCCCAATAAATGAAGGAAAAGCTACAATAGCACACAAGAAACTCATAGCAGGAAACGGCTGATAATCAAAACCCAAATATCACCAAGGTTCCTTGAGCCTCAGCTTGACCTCTGGAAGGCCCTTGGTTTCTTCCAGGTATTAACTTTGTCTTAATCAGCTGAAATCCTACTTTTTGTGGATTTTTGTGGCTTGCAGCAAGTAGCTTCCTTGCCCTTTACAGTCAACAGAAAAATGGATCATAGATAATACATATGATTTCTGGCAACAGCATGGACCACAAACATCCACTTAGCCTCTGGTGTCAGCATGCACCACACAGACCTCAGCATGGTCTCTGGTGGCAATACAGACCACAGACATCAGTACAGCCTTTGCCTCTGCACAGGCCACAGACACCATCATAGCCCTCGGTGGCAGCACCGGAGACTGGCCAGCAGGCCTAGGGCCAGCCTTATTTAGCAATGTCCTGTTTCTGCAGGAGCTCCAGGGAGACTTACATCTTGTCTTCCGTGTTAAGGCAGTCCGTGGCTAATTAGGCACAACTTCCGTGCTTGCGGCCTGCTGACTGAGACACAGCAGTGAAGGGTATTTCATCGTTCTCCGAATGTGGTTGCTCTGTTCCACCATCTTCCCTTCCAATTTCGCAAGTCCATATTTTAAAAGCATCTTCCTATAAGACTTGCCTCCCCACCCCACCCCCACCCCACCGCCCTTAGTTGTTCTGGAGCTATTGTGGGCCCTGCAGACTCTGCTGCTGCTGCCTCACTTCTCGGTGCCTCCATGGGTCTCTCAGACTCCTCGGAGCTCCACAGCGGGTGCCGGTAGCCACCTCCATCTTTTTTCCCTCATTTTTGTTTCTTGACCCATTCAGTCATTTTGTGTCTTTAGACTGGAGAATTGAGAGCACTGATACTTAAAGTTATGTTGAAATGTGTGTGTTAAGTGCAGACAATCTGTTGATTGTTATTTTTTTCAGTGTTATTTTGTGTTTTAATGATGATTGCCTTGTCTTTCTTTCCACAGTCTCTGAGCTATGCTCATTCCTCTGTTTAGTCCAAAATACCATTTTCTCTATTTTCCTAATGTTTGGTTAATTGAATACAATATTTTAGTCTGTTTATATTATGGAAAGTTTTTCTTTCTCCTTCAGTTATGGCAGATAGTTTTGCTGGGTGTATTAGTCTAGGATGGCCATCATGGTCTTTTAGGACTTGAAATACATTGCTCCAGGCGCTTCTGGCTTTCAAATTTTCCATTGAGAAATCAACTGCTATTCTGATGGGTTTTCTTTGATATGTAACTTAAGTTTTTTTTTCCTCTTGCAGCTTTACTTTTTCTTTGTTACATATATTTAGTGTTTTAACTATAATATTCTGTGGGGGGGAGGGTTTCTTTACTAGGCTTGGTGTGCTTCTTGTATCCAAATGGGTATATCTTTTCTTAGTTTGGGGAAGTTTTTGTCTATGACCTTGTTGGGGGTCTGGTCTATACCATTGGAATGACTTGGAATTCTTCTCCTTCATTTATACCCATAATTCTAAGGTCTGATTTTTATTCATGATGTCTGTGGTGGTTTTATAGGAATGAGCCCCATAGACTCATGGGTTTGAATGCTTGGCCCACAAGGAGTAGCATTATTAAGAGATGTGGCCTTTTTGGAGGAAGTGTGTCACTGTGGAGATGGGCTTTGGGGTCCCATATGTTCAAGCTATGCCCAGTGTGGCACACAGTCTCCTCCTGCTGCCCGCAGCTCAAGATGTAGAACCCACAGCTCCTTCTCCAGCACCGTGTCTGCCTGCATACTGCCATGCTTCCGCCATGACAATAATGAACTAAAACTCTAAAACTGTAAGCCAGCCCCAATTAAATGTTTTCCTTTATAAGAGTTAACATGGTGATGGTGTCTCTTCACAGCAACAGAAACCCTAACTAAGACAGTGTCTCACGTTTCCTGTATGATCCTTTCCTGGGTTTTTTTTTTCCTTATGTTCCTTTCATGCGTTTTTGTTTTTGTTTTTCATGTTCCTTGCTTATTTGGTATAGATCTTGACTACTTTGTCTTGGATACTTGATATTCTACTTCTGTTTGAATCATTGTAACTTCTAAGACTTTCCTTTGAGTTTTCTAGTTTAGTTACTGGGTTTTTCAATTCCATCTTCATTTCAGCTTGAACCCTCTTCAGTGTTTCTAATTCCAGTCTCAGGTCCTGGGTTGCCTTTTTCTCTTCCATCATTGTTCTGTTTGTTTTCTTCTTGGATATCACTCAAGTGTTCATTCTCCTTAAGTTCTTTTTCCTTAAGTTCACTGAGCTGTTTCACCATGTCTTCTATAAAATCCGTGAATTCTTTGATGAAGTTTATTGATGTTCTTTGAACTTTTGTGTCCTGGGATTCATCTAGGAAATTCTCACTTGCAAGCATTTCTACAAGACCGATGAGTTTTGGAAGGAAGGTACTGACTTCATATTATTGGTATTTTTGTGATAAGATCTCAGCATGTGGGCTCCTTTCATTTGTTCTAAGTCTGATGTGGATAGAGCATGTTGAGGCAGAAGAGAAGATGTGCCAGCAGGTTGGACCTAGAGGTTAAAAATAGTTATGGTGGAATAAAGCCAGATGGACAGAGGGGACTGGGCATGATGTGCTTCCTGGTCCAAGTCTGGAATATAGGAGCATACCAGGCTATGTGGAAAGGTTGGGCATGTCATAGAAGGGTCTGTGGTTTGGCAGATTTGTAGGGAGAGTCCAGTAAGTGCTGATATGTGTAGCTAGACTAAGCCAGGACACTGAATATGGAACCTGGGAAAGACATGGCATTTTAGAGAAAGGGTGTGGATAGGGAGGTCAGGAAGACTCACTAGGCTATCCCCTGGAGGAGGAGAGGAGGAGAGGAGGAGGAGGAGGAGGAGGAGGAGGAGGAGGAGGAGGAGGAGGAGGCAGATCTGAATGGATGGAGAGGTTGGATGCATTGCAGAAGGGACCTGTTTATGGTGGCAGGTAGGGTGGCTCCCGGTTGAAACCAAGAGGATGGTTGATGCATAGAAGAGGTTGGTCAGACTGGACCTGGGTAGTTATGTGGGACCTGGGCCTTATCTGGTAGGTCTGGAAGAAGGTATTTGATGGAAAGGTCATGGAGAATCACTGGGCTAGAGCCTAGACGAGGAGGTGGCATGTGGAATCTTAAACCTCATTTTCTCTCCTCTGTGTTGTTTAAATTATATTAGCTGGGCAGTGGTGGCACACGCCTTTAATCCCAGCACTCAGGAGGCAGAGGCAGGTAGATCTCTGTGAGTTCAAGGTCAACCTGGTCTTCAGAGTGAGATCAAGGACAACCAGGACTACATGTGAGACCTTGTCTCGGAAAACCAAATATATTCTCATCTTTATAGGTGAATTAAGAGAGATGCTGAGATATCAGTTTAACTTTTGCCAGAAATTTTTCTGAGTTGTTGAAACCAGTGTTCTCCAAGATTAACTATACACTAAGGAATGAAAGAAGAAATATGTTTATTTACACATTTATCTTAATTTCAAGAAAATTTTTCAAAAAGGTTTCACAAGGTTATTGATATATACTATTTTGACTGATCAGTGGTTTATAATTGTGAATATAAATATACAGATTATCTCAACAACAATGTTATTGGGGTGTTCAATTAAACAACAAATAGAAAACACTATTTTGGATGCCCTGCCCCATAGCTGGAATGTGTATGTACTCTCTTGAAGAGGAGTCAGGAAACATAATTTCTTA
Source organism: Peromyscus nudipes (assembly GCA_902168325.1). NCBI lineage: Eukaryota > Metazoa > Chordata > Mammalia > Rodentia > Cricetidae > Peromyscus > Peromyscus nudipes. The sequence goes on along the minus strand of CABHPH010147990.1, from coordinate 43,574 downwards.
ATCTGCAATCTTCACAGACTAGAAGACAATGACCTCAGCCAGAAACACCTCCCACACTGTGAGTCACTTCATCCTCTTAGGCTTCCCTTGCCGCAGAGAAATACAGATCTTCCTTTTCTCCATATTCTTTATGGTTTACGTTTTCACTTTGCTTGGAAATATGGCGATTGTATATGCAGTGCACTGGGATCAGCGGCTCCATACGCCCATGTACGTTCTGCTGGCCAACTTCGCCTTCCTAGAGATATGCTACGTCAACTCTGATGTGCCAAACATGCTGGTCAACTTCCTCTCCACAACCAAAACCATCTCCTTCACTCGATGCTTACTCCAGTTGTACTTCTTCTTCTCCCTGGGGACAACTGAATGTTTATTTCTCTCTATCATGGCCTATGACAGGTTCCTGGCAATCTGCCGCCCACTGCACTACCCCACTGTCATGACCATGAAGTTCTGTGACAGCCTGATCATATTTTGCTGGGTCTACGGCTTCCTCTGGTTTCTTGTCCCAGTGATGCTCATCACTCAACTGCCATTTTGTGGCCCAAATGTGATTGATGACTTTCTTTGTGACCTCGGACCCCTGTTGGATCTAGCTTCAGCCTGTGTCCCAATCCCAGGCACTGTTCTCATCTGCGGTACTATGAGCTCCCTCCTCATATTTGCTACATTTTTTTACATTATTGGTTCATATACCTTAGTGCTGAGGGCTGTGATACGGATGCCCTCAGCTGCGGGCTCAAAGAAGGCTTTCTCCACCTGTTCATCACACCTGGCTGTTGTAGCTCTATTTTATGGCTCAGTCATGATAACATATGTAAGTCCGGGATCAGGACAAGCAAAGGGCATGCAAAAGTTCACAACTTTGTTCTACTCAGTTTTGACTCCCTTCTTCAACCCCATGATCTACAGCCTCCGAAATAAAGAAATGAAAGAAGCCTTGAAAAAAGTCATAGGAGGTTCCTAGGAGGTCTTTGATATTATTGAGTTATTTTAAATGAGTGTAGAGTCCCAGGCATGTTCAACATGTGGCCACGGGTTTTGTGAATTGCAGAACAACAATGACCGTGCTCCAACATATTTGTACACCACAATCTTATATGGAAATGTCAGAATCTTGAAGCCATGGGTCAGTAATGAGCTGAGAAACTTTCAGGTAGATGTTAACTTTTCAAAGAGAGGCACTTCAAAATTATAAGTGCCATATTATTAGTGTAGTCTTTCCCCAGCAGAATTCATTGTATCTTCCATGACATGTTGCTTGTAACATGTCTTTCTTTATTCTTTGTGTTATACAATAGAAAATTATGAAAAAAAAATGACATCATGAAATTTCCTGGCTAATGGATGGAACTAGAAAAGATCATCCTAAGTGAGGTAGCCCAGACCCAGAAAGACAAACATGGTATGTATGTACACACTTACAAGTGGTTATTAGCCATAAAGTAAAGGGTAACCATGCTACAATCCACAGACCCAGAGAAAGGATGGAGGAAGAGAGTGAGGGGGAGAGACAGCTGAAATTTGGGAGTATTTGGGGGCAGTGTAGGAATCTATAGCAGTGGAAACTTCCTGGAATCTATCAGGGTGACCAACCTTAGTGAGGACTCCTAATAATGGAGGGCATGAAGTCTGAACTGGCCATCTTTTGCAGTCAGACAAGGCTTCAAATGGTCAGACTGGGTTGCATTTGGTTGAGTTGTTGGCTGAGGGTGTCCTGTAGAGATCCCTTCACAACCCAGACTGATACTAGGACAGAGGGTCACCCTCTGAAAACTGACAGCAGGACCTTGTGCTGACACCAAGGGCCATGATGGTATCCATGGTCATGCTGCAGCAGAGGGCCATTTTGATGTCCATGATCTGTACCACCACTGGAGACCATGCTAAGGCCCATGGCTCATGCCAATGCCAGAGGCCATGTGGATGTCTATGATCCATGCTGTTGCCAGAAAGAAACCATGTGGAAGTCCATGAACCATGTTCCCACTATTAAAGAGCAAGGAAGACTCCTTTGCAGAGAATCAATGACTGCAGACTCACAGTTGAGAAAGAGTCATAGAAGGCTTCTGTGACAACCCTTACCCCCATCATACCACACCACACCTCTCAAAAAAGTAACAGGCTACAGAGGAAGCCATCAAAGAGAACTCTTAAAATATGTGATAAGGATGCTGAGGTGTAGCTCTTCACAACTGATAGATTCTGGCAAGGGGTCTGGGTGGGGGAAGGACTCAGTTTTCTTTAAGGGGATAGCCACAGGGAGTTTGACCATGCTCTAGTGAGTATATGGGCAACACAAATTGGACTTGCATTTTGTGGTTTTCCTTCTACTTCTCTTTTTTTATGGGGCAGATCTGGGAAGATGGGGAAGTGTGTGCAATTGGGGTGCATTATGTGAAATTCCCAAATAATCAATAAAAATGTTATGTTGGAAAAAAATGAAACATTGGGTGAACATCACTGGGGAGGCTTATAGGAAGTAATATTTCAGGTCTCTCTCCATGCTGTTGAATTGGCATCTGCATTTTTGTGCCATCCTCAGATAAATATTAAAATGTTTTACCTCAGAGCTTCTGATAGAGTCATATTAATTAGTATTACATGTAGAACTTTCTTTTTGTTTATTTGGTTCAGTTTTCTGAGACAGGTTTTCTCTGTGTAGCCCTGGCTGTCCTGGAACTCACTCTGTAGACTAGGCTGACCTTGAACCCAAAGGTCTGCCTGCCTCTGCCTCCTGAGTGCTGGGATTAAAGGTATGCATCACAACTGTGCAGTCACATGTGGAACTTTCTATTGACAGAAACACGTCTCTGAACAGTGACTATTCAAGGCAGATTCAGAACTTTGATGGAATCTGGTGTAGACATTTTAAAAGTTCCCCCTAAGGGCTCCACCCCTAGCTGAGGAGCTTTCTGGTAAAGTAGGGACAGTCAGAGTTTTTTTGGGGGGTGGGGGAAGTGGCCTCTAGTAGGTTTCCCATACTGCAGTGAACATGACTAAATCCATTCCTACATAGACAGCACAGATTAGACTCAGTGGTTATGAAAAGACGATGTGAAGTTATGAGAGAGAGAGAGAGAGAGCGAGAGAGAGAGAGAGAGAGAGAGAGGCTTTGTGAGGAAGTCTGGGAGGAGCTAGATAGTAAAGAACTTACATGATAAAATACATAATCATATAAGAAATTTTCAAAGAGTAAATTTCAAAAGCTCAACATTTTATCAGAAGTTTTTAATCTACAGAGAGAGCAGCACTCAGAACTCTAGAATAACACACATTTAAATCATACCTACATCTGATTTCTTTCACAAAAGCTACCCTGATTCAAATCAATCAAATGAATGAATGTTGAATTTCACTTTGACACATAATAAGCCAACTGTAGTGATCATTGTTTTGTGAAGAGAAATTTATATCTAAGATAGATGATACATTTATCTTCGTGCAAAGATAGAGAGATGTCTTTGCATGCTTTTATTTGATAGAGTACACATAGCATAGTGGGAAAGGGGTGAAAAACATAAGAAAAAAGATAAAGCTGGAGGCATCACAATACAAGATATCAAGACACATAGCAGAGCCACAGCAATCCTAAAGCATGTCAGTTCCTATAAAACCTAGGAACAGAATAGATATCCCAGAAATAATTTCAAAAACTGAATAACTGATTCTCAGAGATGCCAAAAACATGATGGAGAAAGAACAGCCTCCATGACCAATGGTACTGGGAAATAAATGTTATCCATATGCAGAAGACTTAAACTTGCTACAGAATTTGCTAATATTCAACTCCTTGATTCAAATCCCAGCACTGCAAAATCCAGCCATACTGATAACACACTCCTGTAATCCCATCAGTCAGGAGGATGAGAAGTTCAAGATCAACTTTAGCTACATAGTAAGTTTTAAATGGGAGCTCGAGTTGTGTGAGACTGTGCCTCAAAAAAATGCCATCTCTGTTCCTTTGGGATACCCTGCCAACCTAAGCCATACTTGCTTCCAGGAACCCTGTAGCCAACAAGTGGTATAGACCCAGTAAGCTATATAAGACCCATGTTTTGCCTCCCCTCTTCCATTCCTAGTTTCCACTTGTCTCAGACAGCTCCCTCATCCTGAATGGCACATCTCCATTCCTTGATATTGGCTAACAATCCCAGCCGTACTTGGTACCACAGACCCTGTAGTCACTATGCATGGCACAAACTCAGATAAGCCACATTCACTCTCCCTCTTGTTCTCTACTCCACTTGGCTATACCACATCTAAGCTCCAAGCCTTCCCAGGATCCCACATCCTGTGGCCAGGTCCAGTATGGTGAATTCCTTCAACCTAATCCACCTGCACTCCCTTCAGTCCTCATTCCTAGCCTTTCCACGGGCTCATTCTGATTAGTACTGTCTTGACTGTTCCCAAACCCCCATCTTATCCCTGGACTCACATACTGTATGCCATCGCATCCTGAGAAGACTTCCTGTCCTCAGCCCACCCATGCCACATCCAACCAACAAGCCTAGCACCAGTGGTGCAGCTCGCACTTGTTTGCACAGGAAAAGACTTTGTGCAGATGATACCAAGAGCACAGACACTAAGTCTTAACAACTAGTAAGTGGGACCTCATGAAACTGAAAAGTTTCCACATGGTAAAGGACACTGTCATTGTATGGCCAGAGGGAACCAGCATTAACATACATAACAAAAGCTATATAGGAGAAATCCACAGGCAGCATCATCTTAAATGGAGAAGGAATGAGATAGTGGTGTCCACTATCCCCACCCCATTTCAACGTTGTGCTTGTAGTACTGTTGGAGCAATAAGGCAAAAGGAGGAAATTAGAGGGACACAAACAGGGAGCGGAAAAAGTCAAACCATCCCTATTTGCAGATGACATGATATTATACATCAGAGATCACAAAAATTCTATCATCAGAAAACTGCTGGAAATGATAAACAAGTGTAATAATGTGAGAGGATACAGGATCATCTTCCACAAATAAGCAGCTTGTCAATACCTGGGCAACGAACTTCCGGAGGAGATTATGGACACAGTCCCACTCACGATATCCTCAAAGAAAATAAAATATCTAGGAATAAGCCCAGCCAAGGAAGCACAGGACATCTACCATGAAACCTCTGAGGCAAGAGACAGATAAAGATAGCAGAAAATGGAAAGATATCCATCCCATCCGCATGTATTGGCAGATGTTGGGATGACCATTCTTTTTCTTTTCTTTTTTTTAATTTAAATTTTTTTCACTTTACATACCCAACCCCAGTTCCCCCTCCCTCCCCTTCTCCTGTCCCCCCCTTCTCTCCCCATCTACCCCCATCTCACCCTCCTTCAACTCCTCAGAAGGAGTAAGGCCTCCCTTGGGTAGTCAACAAAGTCTGGCATACCAAATTGAGGCAGGGCCTAGCCCCTCCCTCCTTTATCAAGGCTGAGCAAGGTATCCCACCATAGGGAATGGGCTCCAAAAAGCCAGTTCATACACCTGAGACAAGTCCTGGTCCCACTGCCAGGGGTCCCACAAACGGATCAAGCCACACAACTGAAGATGACCCTTCTTCCAACAGCTATTTATTTACACATATGATGCCATCCTAAACAAGATCCTGATCTCATTCTTGCAAAACTGAAACTGCTGGAGGAAAACATGAGCAACCCCTCCCATGATGTAGATGTAGGAAAGGACTCCCTGAATAGGACTTCATTTACTCAAGAATTAAGCCCAACAATTGACAAGTGGGACTTTACGAAACTAAAAAGCTTTGGCACAGCTAAGGAAACAGTCAGTCAGATAAGGAGGAAGCCTACAGAATAGGAGAGAATCTTTGCTAGCTATACACTTGTCAAAGGATTAATATCCAGAATACATAAAGAACTAAAAAAAAAGAGTAAATATAACAAGTGACCTATTAGAAAAATGGGCCTGGGGTCTGAATAGAGAGTTCTTACAAGAAGAAGAAATAACTGCTAAACATTCTCAAAAAAAAAAAGTGTTCATTACCCCAATTATGGAAATGCAAATCAAAACAACTTTTGAGATTTCCTCTTACTCCAATCAGAGTGGCAAAGATCAATGAAATAACCAATGACAAACGCTAGAGGGGATGCAGGAGTGGGGGGATCTTTGTTCACTATTGGAGGGATTTCGAACTGGTGAGGTCATCATGGAAATCAGTGTGGAGCATCTTCAGAAAGCTAATATTAAATCTTCCATACAACCCATCTGTACCACTCTTTGGCATATGCCCAAAGGACTCAACATCATTCTCCAAAGATACAGCTCAGTCATGTTTATTACTGCTCTATTCACAATAGCAAGGAAATGGAAACAACCTAAATGTCCTACAACTGATGAATGGATAACAAATGTGGACATATACACTTTGGGATGTTATTTGTCTTTAAAGAAATTGAAATCATGAATTTTGCAGGTTAATGGATGGAACTAGAAGAGATCATAGTCAATGAATGAGGTAACTCAGTCCCAAAAAACAAACATTTCATATTCTCTTTTATTGGAGGCTCCTAGCTCCAAATCTTCAGTTACTAAAGGTCCATAGCCTATAGTAACTACAGAAACCAGGAAGTAAAACAGGACCATTGACAGGTTAGGGGTGTTGAGGAACAGTGGAGAAAAGAATAACCAGGTGCAAGTCATCTGATCAGGAAAACGGGAAAGGGTGACTACTCAGGGGAAAAGGAGGGGGGTAAATACAGAAGAAGGTGAAAAGAGATTTGAAAGGAAAGTCAGGAAACAAGTGATCTACTTCAAGAAGAAAATTCTCTGATTAATAGATACCTTATTCCTCTGAAACCTCATGAGCTGGGCCTCCACAATCTACACCCCACTCTACCCTGTTGTCCTCCAGGCTCCTACCAGAATGGTTTATTAAGCACTGCATATAGCATTCAACTATTTTTCTAATCCAAAGTTTCAAAGTCTTCCACATCCTCCAAAACTAAAAATGATCTGATTCTTCACAGCAATACCCAACTCCTGGTACCAAAATCTGTATTCATTTTGTTTCTGTTTCTGGGTCCTCAATTTCTCTCTCTATCTCGATCTCACTCTCTTCTCTCTCTTCAGGGATTTAAAGTGTTCATTGTAGAGGTCTTTCACCTCCTTGGTTAGGTTTATTTCTAAATGTTGTATTTTCTTTGAGATTGTTGTGAATGAGAGTGTGTCCATGATCTCTTTATTAGCATGTGTTGTTATTACATAGAAAGGCTACTGATTTTTGTAAGTTTATTTTAAACCCCCTAGGTATAACCTAAAGCTCAGAGGACATCTCAGAAGAGGGAGAAGAAAGATTGTAAAAGCCAGAAGACCAATATGTCTGCTGTTAGAGTGTGTCTTCTATATTAGGCAGGGAAGGTAAAACCATGGAATCTTAATAATAAAGTCACCTAAACAGAACCTACAGAATGGATATGCCAGTACACATGCCGATGTGCATGCATAAAAATATCAATGAGGCCCCATGTCTAGATGAATAGCTAGCTGTAAGCAATTAATGATTGCTGAGAGAAGGAAAAAACAGTCTTCCTCAAAGATGAGCCCCCAATTGGTTATCCAAAACCAAGTGGTCATCCTAAAAAAAATATCCGTATAAGCAACACTAATAGACTCAGCAGATTGTATTTATATATTCATATGTATGTATATAGGTAACAATAATAATTTAAGGAAACTATAGGTGGGGATATAAAGATGGATCTGGAAGGAAGTATGGAAGGTGTGGGGTATGGGTGAATATGATAAAATAAAAATATTAAATTCTCAAATAATTAGTAAAAAATATTGCATTCTTTGAAAAGAGAATAGAACAAGTTACCTTAGTGTCAGACAAGCACCAACAAATCTAAAGCCCATCTGTGAGTGTTAAATGAATGCAATTTTTCCTTTCAAGGTGGAAGGATTTTTTTCATTGACTGTATAATAAGCACACTTACAGGAGTTAGAAACAGTGTTGTTAGATGACTAATCAACCAATCATTAGATTATTAATTTGTTTTTAATTAAACTTCTGTAAGATGCTTGAAATACACAAAATATATCACCTTGTACACACACACACACACACACACACACACACACACACACACAAAGAAGAAACAGAAATTAAGGCACAACCCTAAGGAAAGTAAGTAACAAGCATAGAGCTGTCCCCTGACACTTCTCTTCAAGAATCAGTAAATGGATCCTCAAGGACCTGGAGAAATGATCAACAGACAGGTTCTGCTTATAACTCTACACCCCCAGAGAAGAAGCTTCAGCGTCCTCCTCACCATTGCCATATCTCCCTCTTCTCTGGTTATTATCAAAACAAAGAAGAAGAAAAAGAAAAAATCATTCCCATACTCTAAGAAATAGAATAAAAAAGGCAAACTTCTAAGACACTTCAACTTGGATTCCCTTTTCTGATACAGGTAATAAGATAATATAGGCTTAGAAAAATAAAATAGTAATGCAGTTGTAGAATCTAATAGCCTCTATCTATGGCTTTCTGAATTGCAGACATACAACCAATGTTCCTTAAGCTTCTGCTGGTCATGAATCTGGTCAAGATGCTTCCATAGCCCTTCAGATTGACATAATTATGCCAACGTCGCAGCTAAAGACACTGACAGTATTGTTTTCTTTTGGCTAGTAAAGAAAACCTTTAGCTTCGAGGGTTTTTTTCTACTAAACACAACTGTGTACTATTTGTCTCAATATGAATAATCATCCTTTTTAAACATCATTTTTACAAATAGATACCCAGTATTACAGACATGGTGTTCCCTTGTGGTATCTGTACAAATGAACATGAGGACAACATTATTCTGTGACATGACTCTGGACTGGCTGTGGAGACGATAGACTTTGGCACTAAGACTTTGAAACAAATTAAAATATCCAGGCAATGTCTTTCCTTTACACTGTGTGACAGTCTGACTCACTCATTCAGACTTTACTTCTTTTCTGTGGTTGACTAATTAACAAAGAAACAAATCCCCCAAAGAGATACCTAATGTTCCAAATACCCTGGGTTCTTAAACATGATGTCATATCTGTGCTCACAGCATCTACAGTTGGTGAACAGGAATCTGCTAGACTTGTGAAAAGAATGGGGGAGCATTTGTGTGTATTTCTCTCTGTGTGTCTGTTTGTCTGTCTCTCTCTCTCTTTCTCTCTCTTTCTGTGTGTGTGTGTGTGTCTGTCTGTCTGTCTGTCTGTGTCTGTCTGTCTATGTGCATCTGTTTGTCTATGTTTGTCTGTCTGTCTGTCTGTCTGTGTGTCTGTGTGTGTGCATATCTCTCTCTCTCTCTCTCTCTCTTTCTCTCTCTCTCTCTCTCTCTCTCAGTTTGTGTGTGTGTATGTGTATCTTGCTAAGGATGCAGACCAGTGCCTTGCATAAGCTAGGCAAGTACCCTCCACCAAGCTAATCTTCCCCAACCCTAGTCTTTTTTTTAATTAGTTCAACAGGTATTTGATTACTCCAGCTCAGATCTGTAGTGAGTAAACATCTTCTTCATAGAAAAGCTAAGCAATACAAGGTGAGTAACATTGCAGGCTGGCTGAATGTGATACTCTGAGTAAAATCAGTGTTAACTAATACAGAATCACTTTCACATCCCATTTCTAAGAAATCTCTATGAGAACTAACAGTCTTGTTCTGAAACGGAATGCTTTTACTCAAAGTTCTAACATGTTTGAGCTTTTAAATACTGTGATGTTATTTAGAAAAATGAAATATGGAAAGGCAAACATAGAAGTAAGGATGCTACTGAAGAAACTTGAGTGAAGGGTGAGAATGAGTTTAGGGGATGACAGTGGGGAAAAGAGAAGTACACGAGTGTGTTTTCCCAAGAGACACAGCAGGGCATTGACAGATTTGCTATGAGACTCACTATGGAGAAAGATGTGCAACGTTAAAATAAGCATGGAAATGGGGTTCTTGACCATTAAACTATTAAAAGAAATACTGAAAATATTTTTAAATAGTTAGCAAAGCAATTCACAAAACTACAACTTTTAGAATATGCTGGAAAAATATGCTGCAAGTTCCTTGACTGAATATCCAATCATTTGACTTTCAAAGTATTGAATGACTTGTTTCTGAATTGATGTTAAACCTCTAAGCTTAAGAAAAATTTTGTTTTAACCTTATGAAATTCAAAATCAGGAAGTTCTCTTCATATGTTATAGCAAGTTTCCTCTTAAATCAGTTCTCTGTTCACTAACAGTCCCATTAAAGGAGCAGAGTGTGCTACTTAAATTTAATAGCTTAAAAAATAGCTACAATTTTAGTATTTTTCATCCTGGATAAGAATGGTGCAATACAAAATATATTAGAAGTTTTATGCCTATTTTAAATTTACCTTCAAAAGTGATACATTTTGACAACTGAAACATTATCTCAGTCCCTAGTTATGTGTCCTTAAAATCTGAATGGAAAAGACACTTAGCAAATGTAACATTATGACACAAGGAACAGAATCTGTTTTCCCCACAACAAAAGCATTAAAATGATTAAAGACATAAATTAGGATACAAACTAATAAAATATTGGGAAATTTTATTAGCCACAGGAGTCCCACTGTCACTGAAGTCAGATAAAATCTAGAAGTGGATAAAGGTCAGAGAAAGAAGCTTTCATGCAAATTTTGTAAGTTCCAAAGTATTGATAAGTTTACTAATCCCATTTTCAAAAATTACATTGAGCCGGGCGTTGGTGGCGCATGCCTTTAATCCCAGCACTCGGGAGGCAGAGGCAGGCGGATCTCTGTGAGTTCAAGGCCAGCCTGGGCTACCAAGTGAGCTCCAGGAAAGGCGCAAAGCTACACAGAGAAACCCAGTCTCGAAAAACAAAAAAAAACAACAAAAAAAAAATTACATTGACTTCCTGATACTCTGCCTTTCATCTGAAAAGGCTTACTGTTTTGAGAATTTCATATAGATTATTGTCAGACTCCTTGTCAACATTATGTCAACATTCAAAGAAAACTTAAGATTAGATGATATTATATGACAGACGATCAAAAAGAAAGAGATATTTTCATATTCCTTATGCATGTTCTATTTACAAAGGATTATAACAACCAAGCTCAGTATCTAAGTACAGTATTACTAGACAAAGAGAGTTGAAGTCATTTAATTGATAAAAACATAAAGCCATTGTGGAAATATAACCATCCATAGTCATTCTGCCTTGAGGTACTCCCAAGCACTGATTGGGAGAGAAAGAAGGAAGAGGAAGAAGAAGAAGAGAAGAAAGAGGAGAAGGAGAGGAAGAAGAAGGAGGAGGAGGAGAAGTAGGAGAAGAAGATGGAGAAGGAGAAAAAGAAGAGGAAGAAGACACCTTTTCAAGTTTCCTTCCAAAGTCATTTAATCTAATATTATACCAACAATTAAAGAATCCACCTTTCACATGACTGGATTGGGAGCTAGAACTTTGGTGACTTGTATTCATAACACAGAGTCAAATATCTACTTCAGAAAATATAATTAATATTGATTCTATACTTCAGTTACATCTACTCTTGATGGTTGGAAGCATGCTTAACAGAAGTAAAATACTGCTATTTTGCACAATTAATCTAAATGTCTTACTCCCAAAATTGATTGTTTGCATTATCATATAGCATGAATCAACATACCAGAAAAGAATATTCCTCAAAAAGTTTCTGTTCCACATCCACACAATGTCAGTCAGTGTGAATTCTCTCTCTCCCTCTCTCTCTCTCTCTCTCTCTTTCTCATTGATTCATTTTCTGAGTTCTTGTTGGAGGTTTTTTTACAGGCAAAATGTAGATGATTCCCAATGACTTAGAAACAAGTAACTTCTCAAGGAAACTGATAAAAACATGACAAAGGAATCTATCACTTGGATATATGCCCTTAAGTAATCTTCTTTGCACAGAAGTATATAGGAAAAGCAAGATGTTGAGTTAAGAGGCATCTACTTTAATAACAGGTGCATATGAGCTCACAGATGATGAAGAAGCAAGCACAGGGCCTACATGGGGACCCTCTGTGTATATATTATAGCTATAAGCTTAGTATTATTATGAGACTCCTGAGTTTGAGAACGAGTAGGACTCTGACTTTTTTGCCTGCTCTTGGGACACTTTTCCTCCAGTTGGGTTACTGTGTCCTACTTCATGAAATACGACAGTTTTTGTTTCATCTTATTACATTTTATTTTGTCCTGTTTGGTTGTTGCCTATTAGAAGCCTGTTCTTTTCTAATGAAAGACAAAAAGAGAGAGGGTCTGGAGGGGAGGGAAGGTGGGAGGAACTGGGAGGAAGAGGAAACTATAATCAGGATGTATTATATGAGAAAAGAATCTATTTTTCAATAAAAGAAAAACAATTTAAAGAAATTTTTTAAAAACCTAGTCTAAACCATAATACTAGTCACAGGCTGATCTCCGTAGATACTGAACTTCCCTGAGAGGCTGTAAGATTTAATCTGCACGAAAGTGGTCCTCTAAAATAGCTTGTGGACAGTTTTCATGATTATTTAGTGAATATTCTCTGTTGAAAGCAAAACATGTTTATTGTGGCCATCTACTCTGAAAAAAAGATAGTATTGCCAAAAAGAGAGCCACCCAATGTGACAAAGAAAGAAAAAGAGAAGGTGTTGAAATACATCTGTCATTGCTCAGGCTGAGGAAAAGCCCTTCACACTAGAGAAGGACATGGACAGAATTCATATATGCCATAGGGGGTGGTAGAAAATCAGTTCAGTGATGAATACTCTACAGATGTATGATAAAAGAGTCATTGGTCCTGGAACTGAACCAATATATTTATCCACAATGGAATGGTGAAAAGTGGTGTTTTATTCCCATAAGATATAGATCCATAAAAATATCATAAAGTTACTACTGAACAAAAGATACCATCCAAATGGGCCAACGGGGTGAAGTACAGAAAGAGGAAAAACCAAGAACAGTTGTTAAGAAGTACATAATGGCTTTTAATTAACATTAAATTACAAGGAAAGAGGAAGCAATTGTCATAAATAAAGGTGAGTGCGATAGTCTACGTACTTATAGTTGTGTTTTCTTTATGATTTATTAAACAATATACTTACATATTATACTTAATTTCACTCATTACACAAAAAGAAAACTTTTGTGTCTTTGTATTGATGTTCTCTGACATTGGTATTCTACAGAACAGAACTATACCCAGCATGAGGTTTCAAGATTAAACAAAATAGTGACAATTAATATATAAATGTTTGCATTCCCCAAAGATGACTTAAAAACCTTCCTTGGTTCTAATTTCTCTTTAAACTGTCATTTGACAGTTTCTGGTGCTTTTACAGCTCACAGACAGATGAAAACCCTCAGCAGACCCAGCAACTCCAGCACCATCACTGGCTTCATACTCCTGGGATTCCCCTGCTCCAGGGAAGGGCAGATCCTCCTCTTTGTGCTCTTCTTCATTGTCTACCTCCTCACACTCATGGGCAATGCTTCCATCATCTGTGCTGTGTGCTGGGATCAGAGACTGCACACCCCCATGTACCTCCTGCTGGCCAACTTCTCCTTCCTGGAGATATGGTATGTCACCTCCACAGTTCCCAACATGTTGGCCAACTTCCTCTCTGACACCAAGGTCATCTCCTTCTCTGGGTGCTTCCTGCAGTTCTATTTCTTCTTCTCCTTGGGGTCTACAGAATGCTTCTTCCTGGCAGTCATGGCCTTTGACCGCTACCTTGCCATCTGCAGACCTCTACACTATCCTGCTCTTATGACTGGGCGCCTCTGTAACACCCTTGTGATCAGTTGCTGGGTGCTTGGTTTCCTCTGGTTCCCCATCCCCATCATCATCATCTCCCAGATGTCCTTCTGTGGATCCAGGATTATAGACCATTTCCTATGTGACCCAGGCCCTCTGCTGGCCCTCAGCTGTGTGAGAGATCCTTTAATAGAGTTGACTAGTTCCACTTTAAGTTCTTTACTTTTATTTATTCCATTTTTCTTTATCATGGGGTCTTACGCTCTGGTTATGAGAGCTGTGTTGAAGGTCCCTTCAGCCGCTGGACGAAGAAAGGCCTTCTCCACCTGTGGGTCCCATTTGACTGTGGTTTCTCTTTTCTATGGATCAGTGATGGTCATGTATGTGAGCCCAACCTCTGAACATACAGCTGGAATGCAGAAGATTGTGACTCTGTTTTATTCTGTGCTTACTCCACTCATTAATCCTATAATCTACAGCCTAAGGAACAAAGATATGAAACATGCAATGAAGAAATTACTGAAAATGTAAAACTTGCATTCTTGTTTTAAAAGAGAACCTCATCTTGCTTTATTGGCTAAAAAGAAAACTCCCCAGTCACGGTGGTACAGATCTGTAATTCCAGCACTCCCGAGACTGAGGCGTGCAGATTGCCAGTTTGAGGCCAGTCTGAGGTCCGTAATATAAACTTATCTCAAAAACAAAGCAAACAGGATGAAAAGTGAAAAGAAAAGAAGCTAACTGATTTCACTTGGGAAATTGTTCTTTTTTTAATATTTCCTAGAATATGTAGAACTATAAGGGGTCACTAGGATGTCCTCCATCTCCATGATTATTAATGATAGAACTATCAATTTTTTAAAGCCTGATGATTTGTTGGGAAAATGAATATATATACACAAATCATATGACACAGAAAATCTCTCCACAAAGGCAGAAAGGAAATAAAACAATTTTGTTTCCAAATAAGCATTATACTATAATGTGTATCACAAACAACTCACTAAATGATTGTAAACATAGAAGGAATTCTGTACTTTCATATAGCAAGAAGAAATCAATACATTGCATACATATTATCAAGACAAGCAATAATTAGTCCTCTAAGGGATTGGAGAGCACAGTCTGTGAGCAGAGATCAACCTATAGTTAGCTGCAGTTAGGGAGACATCTGTATTTGCTAACTGACTTCATTAGTCAGCTGCAGTTAGGGAGACATCTGTATTTGCTAACTGACTTCATACAAAGGGAACATCAAACCCTCTGTGACAAATTATGATCCTGCACACACAGAAGCTGAGGGTGATGGCACTATGTTCCTTGATGGCTGTGTCTCAAAAACATCTCCCCACAAAAGGGGGATTACAAGTTCTCTAAAGCAAATGTTCTGAGAGAAGAGAGATAAGAGATTCCCCTCCTTCGTTTTCAGTAAGGTCAGTTAAGTATATTACCTTTTCCAGTATTTGCCTTTTCCAGTAACTGTAGAACATAACCTTCAGACAAAACCTCAAGTTTTCCACCACCTTTTCTACAACAGCAATTACCGTTACACCTTTAGTTAAACTTGTATTTCTGTCCTTCAAAAAAACTATCACAATAACATTAAATAATAAACAAAAGACTAATATCTTTGAAATATGTAAATGACCAGAACAGTAAGAAAAAAAAACGGCACTGGTGCAATAGAAAAACTGCTCAATGTATTAAATACAACAACAGAAAACATCTATATATCTAAAATGATATTCTATTTTAGTTAAAAGAAAAAATTAAAAATAAAAACAATAAACAATAAACCACAGAGCCATAGTAGCAACAATAGCACTGTGCTGGTACAAAGATGGGCTTGGAGATGAGTGGCACAAAACAGAATCCAGGTTTGACCTTGAGCCTACAGTCACAATTTTTTTTTTTCAAATAAATCAGAAAGGACAGTCTCTTCAACAAATGGTGCTGGGAAAACTGGATTTCCATGTAGGATAATAAAATTGGATCCTATTTTTCACCCTGTATAAAAACCAGCTCAAAATCAAAGACCTTAATGTAGGTACGACCCAACCCTCTGAAGCAGAGGAAAACATAGGGAAACATTTCACAGTGAAGAAATCGGAAAGGATTTTCTGGAGAAGATTCCAAGAACTCAGGAGATAATATCAAGAGTTCACCATGTCCCAACCTCCCTATCTAGTGAGTTATCTGACAAAGCAGATATCAAGTTAGCATTAATCAGAAGAGACAAAAAACGCTGCTACGAGCTAGTAACGAGGACAATACAATAAAGGTTGGCACACCCAGTATCATAATAGAAATTTTCTAAGCTCATTCTCTGAGGCCTAATACCAAAGCAAGATGGATAAGAGCACACAAAATAAAGAAAATCACAAATGAATTTCCTTACTGATCATAGACACACACCCCCAAGACTCATAAACCTATACTTCAAAAACTGAAGTTCCTCACTCGGGAGGCAGAGGCAGGTGGATCTCTGTGAGTTCAAGGCCAGCCTGGGCTACCAAGTGAGCTCCAGGAAAGGTGCAAAGCTGCACAGAAAAACCCTTTTCCGAAAAACCAAAAAAAAAAAAAAAACTGAAGTTCCACTAGAAAGCTTTTACATCTAAGAAACATTTAAAGTACAGTATCAAGATGCAAAAATGAATATACAGAAATTACTACCTTATCTGCACACCAACAAATTTGATGAGAAAGAAAATTATTATTATTATTATTATTATTATTATTATTATTATTATTATTATTCCATTCACAATATCCTCCCTCAAAGTACCATGGAATGAATCTAACCAAAGAGGTGAAAGACCTCTCTAACAAAAAATTATAAAATAGTGAAGAAAGTTTTGAAGAGGATATTGTACGAAGAAAAATGTTCCATCTATATGGATAGACAAAATTAATATTATTAAAATGGTAGGGTAAAAAGTGGTCTACAGGGTCAACAAAATCTCCACCAAAATTACCATGACATTTTTCTTTTTTTATTTAACATAATTTTTTACTGAATCTTTTGGAATTTCACATCGTACCCCCCAATTCTGCCCACATCTCCGTCCCTCCAGATCCTCCCCAACCCTGCAGTGCCCTCTCAAAAACAAAATTTTTTAAACAAGTAAACAAACAAAAACAAAACAAAAATGAAAAAACAAAACAATAACAACAACAACAAAAATCTTCTCGCTCCTCCATCTTCCCCACCTCTCCAACACCTCCTCAATCTTTCTAGTGGCACTGGGAGCCATGGTGTGTCACGGTCGACCCTTTTGTCCAATCAGCTTTACTTGCAAATGTTCATTGTGATGGGTCACTGGTCTGGTTCAAGGCCCCTGGTTTCTGGTACACCGTCCTCACTGGATCCTCACTGAAACTCCTCTGGGATATCCTGCCACCACCCTGAGTCATGGAGATCCTGCAGGTATCGTTCCACAGGACCAGTCCCTGCACAACCTTCAGCAGGTCCTAGATGGGGTAGATGCTAGGGTGTACAAACCCAAGGCTCGGCTGTGGGCCTGGGTGGTAGCTGAGCTAATCAGTCCAGGTCACTGGGGCCACCCTCCTCAGGTAAGAGGGAGATCCAGCTCCCCTATGCCCATGCCCTCAGGGTCAGTTCTCCCTTGTCTGTGGTGAGAGGTGGGGCCAGCTCTCCCATGAGGGTTGGTTGTTGCAAATATTTGTTTACACTCTAAAGATGTGTCCCTGCCTAAGGTGCCTTCTGATTGGTTTAATAAAGAGCTAAATGGTCAATAACTAGGCAGGAGAGAATAGGCAGGACTTCCAGGGAAAGAGAGGAACTGGGAGGAAAGCAGAATCTAGGCATGCAGAAGATGCCAGGGAGACACTAAAGAGGTCAGATATATGGTACAGAGTAGAGATAACTGAGCCATGTAGTAGAATGTAGATTAATAAAAGCAGGTTAATTTAAGTTATAAGAGCTGGTGAGACAAGCCTAAGCCATTGGCCAAGCTTTCATAATTAATAAGAAGTCTCCATGTCATTATTTGTGAGCTGGCAGCTGATAAAAAAGCTTACAACCATTGGGGACAGCTCTCTTGCTGCAGAGTCCAGCAAGGGACGGGGTCAGCTACCCCAGGGCCAGTGTAGGGCAGGACCAGCTCAGCATAGCCCTCTGATTTCATCATGCATGATTCCTATGGCCCCCTGAGGTGACATGAACCACAGGCATTAACACAGACCCCAATCAAGGCAGGACCACAGACCCAGACATGGTCCTTAGCAGCAGCTTGGGCCCAGATGACATGCTGGCTCCAGGTGGAAGTACAGGCCATTCAGATTAGGATAACTTTAGTGGCAGCATGGCCCCCAGACACCAGCAAGGCCACAAGTTGCAGCCCAGACCCTGGGCTTCCACATGGCCCCTGGTGGCAACACATGCCTTGGACTTCAACCCCAGCTTTGGTAGGACCACAGACCCAAACGTGGTCCTCAGCAGCAGCCCAGTTCTGGGTGTCACCATGGCCCCAGGTGCTGGCACACATCATCCAGATTAGCATGGCCCCAGCAGCAGCACAGCCCTCAGACAACAACACAGCCTAGGTAACAGGCCCAGACCCTGGGAATCTGCATAGCCCTCATGGCCACAGGAGCCACAGACATCAGCATAGACCCTAGCTGCAGTATGGCCATGGAAACATTTTCAAATTAGTAGCAAAACTAATCCCAAAATTCACATGGAAATACAAAAACATGAATAACCTAAGCAAGTATGAATAGAAGAGCAATACTGGACATACCACATTGCCTGTCTTAAAATTATACTGCAAAACCACAATAACAAAAACAGTATGGAAAAACTTCAAATACTAAAGAGACCACTGGAATAGACTAGAAGACACAACGGTAAACTTTACCAGCTTCGGTGATCTGATTCTCAACAAGAGAGCTCAAAAATTATGCTGCAAAGAGACAAATGATGCTGGGTGAGTTGTTCATGTACACATAGAAAAATGGAGCTATATTCCCATCTCTAGTGATCTGCTAAAAACTCAAGGTGGATTAGAGATCTGAAATTTTGAGACCACTAGAGGAGAAAATATGGGAAATACGCCAATGTGTAGTCATGAGCAATGGTTTTCTAAGCAGAACTCTGATAGTTCAAGAGAAATACCAAGAATTGACAAGTTGGATAACACTGAATTTTAAAAGGTTTGCACAGGAACAAAAGCAGTCAGTAGAATGAAAAAGGCAGCCGGGCGGTGGTGGTGCACGCCTTTAATCCCAGCACTCGGAAGGCAGAGCCAGGAGGATCTCTGTGAGTTCAAGGCCAGCCTGGGCTACAGTGAGTTCCAGGAAAGGCGAAAAGCTACACAGAGAAACCCTGTCTCAAAAAAACCAAAAAAAAAAAAAGAATGAAAAAGGCATTCTAGAGAACTGAAAAAATCCTGTATAGACATTCATCTAACAAAAGCTTATATACAAAACTCACAACAAATTAAACAAATATTAAATATAAATTCAATCAACATCTTTCTGTATCTTGTTTTGTCCTGTTTGACTGTCATCTCTAGGAGACCTCTTCTTTTCTGAAGAGGAAAGAGGCGAAATGGATCTGGGGGAAAGGGGAGGCAGGGGGATACTTGGGAGGGGTGGCAGGAGGGGAAGCTGTGGTCGGGACGTATTGTATGAGCAAAGAATCTATTTTCAATAATAAATAAATAATAGGCATTTTTCAAAATAAGAATACAAATATCCCATAAATACATGAAAAAATGTTCAATTCCTTTAGCCCTTGGGAAATGCAAATCAAACTGCACTGAAATTTCATCTTACCCCAAGTCAGAATGACTATCATCAAGAAAACAAAAAGTCAAATGTGTGAGTGCAGGCATTTATGTCATATTATCATCTGGGAGTCAGAGGCAACTTATAGGAGTTGACTCAGTTCTTCCACTGTGGGTTCCAGGGATGGGACCCAGGTCATCAGGCTTGCACGCAAATTGCTTTTATCTACTGGGCAATCTTCTTGACACAACCTTGATTTTTTTTGTAAATCAATGTCCTTCTCTATAGCTTAGGAACTGCTGATTAGGCTGACTGGCCAGTGAGGTCCCCAAGATCCACTTGCCTTCACCCTTCAGCACTGGGATTATAGTCATGCTACACCATGCTCACCAGACTGAACTCAGGTTCTCAAGCTGGCATTTTTTCAGCCTACTATTAAAAAAAAAACTAGTATACATCATTGATAATAATTATAGGTTTATTATGACATTTGATATGTGTACATCATGTACTTTGTGTGTATACACACCATATCCCCTCTTCTTGTTTCTCTTCATTCTCCTGCTGGCCCCTTTAGTCCCCTGAAATAGTTCCACTTCTACCTCCATGACATATATAGGTATACATGTATTAACTCTGGATTGCAAATTTTGGAGAAAAAAATGTAAAATTTGTTTGCCTGATTCTGGATAATTTTGTTTAACATTATGATAGTTAGTTCCATTTATTTTCCTGTAAATGATTTGATGTTACTCTTATTAATGAGTAAATATGCCCACACGCGTGTGTGTGTGTTTGTGTGTGTGTGTGTGTGTGTGTGTGTGTGTGTGTGTGTGTCCTTCCCTACCCATGATGAGATGTCAATGGTCCCAGTCCTATTCAGGTTTTGTGTAGGTATTCCCTACTGCTGCTGGGAATTCACAGATACAGAATCCATATCATGTCTGAAGAAAGTGCATCATTGCATTCCCATTCCCCGGTTCTCTGCCTAGTGTTCCCTGAGCCTTGGAAGGGGGAATATAAATGTCTCACTATGGTTTGACTGATATTGGCTTCAATAGACTCATATGTTATAATACTTGGTCCCAAGTTGATGGAACTGCTTGTGTATGGTTAGGAGGGATGACCTTGTCTAAGGAGCTATTTCACAAGGGCCAGATTAGAGATTTCAAAAGCCCATGCTGTTCCCAATTAGCTCTCTCTACCTCAGGACTATGTCACAAAATGTGAGTTCTCAGTTACTTCTCCAGCACTCTGCCTGTCTGCCCGCCTGCTACCATGTTCCCTGCTGTGATTGTTATGGATTCTAACCCTCTGAAACTGAAAGCCCCAAATAAACTTTTACTTATGTAAGTTTCCTTGATCATGGTGTCATATCACAGCGATAGAAAAGTAACTAAGATAGAAATTGGTGCCAGGGCATGGGCTACTGCTGTGGCAGGATTGGCCATGCTGTTTTTTGCTGTTGTTGTTGTTGTTTAGTTTTGTTTTGGCTTTTTGGTTTTTGGGTTTTTTTTGTTTTTTTTGTTTTTAATGAATGTGGAAGACTTTCCTACTTTGGACTAGAAAACTGATTAAACATGGCTTAAAGTTTGGAAGGCTTAATGGTCCAACCTAGTAGAAGTTTGGAAGACAGTAGTGTTGATACCCATATGGAATACTGACCCCTGGCTCAAGAGGTTCCAAAGGAGAACAATATCAGAAACAGGGCTAGAGACCATTCTTAGGATATATTGGCAAAGAACAGCAAAAATAGAGGCCACAAATGTGAAAAAAAAATATCAAGAAAGGGTGTGTGGGAGGGTTTGGAGGAAGGAAAGGAATAGAGAGATAATGTGATTGTAGTCACAAATAAAAAAGAAATAATTTTTTTCTTTTTCTGCTTGTTTTTTATTTTTAAAAAGTTTTTTTTTCATTTTACATACCAATCTGGTGAACTTAACAATTGCCTCTCAAAAGACCTCTAAGAGATTAAGACCCAACAAAATGAGTGACTTCCTCTACTCCTGGGAGAAAATAAGAATCAGAAATTAAGACACAATGCCCAGAGGACAGAAGTGAGCAAGGGAATAAGTAGTAGAGAACTGTGTCCTGACACTGTTCTCTAGAATAAAA